>RJWM01026478.1:0-28005 GCA_004363535.1 Dasyprocta punctata | reverse complement strand
TTTTTTTTCAAAGAAAAAGCTTAGCTTCATTTTCTATCTTCCCATGAACATAGTCATTATATTCACATCTGACACATACTTGATTCTGTATTAATTATTGTGAGTAATTTACTAGCTTTTCTTCCATACTAAATTGTGAACTCAATAAAATGCAGAATATAATGCTCCAGAAAAATATGTTTGGAGAAGGTTAGCGATAAGTTAACACATTCAAACTAACTGAATAAAGTCTTCAGACTGCCTGAATTAAAATAACTAAGCAAAGGAATATTTGCCATACTTTTATACTTCAGCATCAAGGAGATAATAAGAGAGCCTATGACCATAAGGAAACATGGTCATAATAAAGACAATGAAAGAGACGGGAAGACAGCCAGGTACATTTCTATTAACTCTGGAGAGTGACTAGAGTCGATGATTCTAAGATTTTATGTCATTCCACGACATAATCGTCCTTCTTCCAAGAGTTCGGTATTGTGTATTTTTTTCTCTATTTCTAGAATGAAAAGTGAAGATGTGAGTAGGTGACAGACCATAGGCATCTTTGACTACCCCAGATATCTCATGGAACTGTACCCCTGTAAAGGTTTGTTGTAAGTTTGAGTTTATATTTTGGGCAAAGACAGTAGGAGTATGAAGAGCAATGAACAATGATAATGACCACCAAAGGGAGTCTTATTCCACAAGTATCAACTGTAGAGAAAATCAACAATTAGATTTTCCCCCTTTTCCCTGTTGCTTGTTCAGTGTTTGGTGCTCTGATTTAATGTTCTTGTTTGATTATGGATTTTAAGAATGTGAGAGACAATATTGAAATTCTAATGAGTTCCATACTAATGTACTGCAATATTTGGAAATTGAGTAAGGCCTTAAAACAAACACTAAAGAAATTGTTTAAAGTTATTTATTGCAAGAGGAAAAAAATAGGAAAGAAAACAGTCAATCAATGTCTGTCATTATAACAATATGTTTAATGAAGCAGAGGAATACCTTTTAAGAACCCAGATAGGGATAAATGTGAAAGAATGAATATTTCTGCTTGTCATTGAAATCTGTTTAAAATTTAGAAAGATGGAATGGAGGCAAAAATCATTTCACAAGAAGGAAGAATCAAGAATGATGGCAAAATTACAGGAAGGTGCAAAGAATAATTAAGGTATTACAGGACTGCTGTACCCAGAATGACAAGCATCTTCCTGGTGCACCTTAACAATTAATATTATACACCTTCTTGATGCATTATACACTTTATTGAATCACACTGAACACAATTAAACTTTCTGCATGGAATACTAAATCAAATGCTAAACTTTAGAAATACCACCATCAGTCTAAAAATTGGAAGCATTTACATTAGCAATTTAACTTTAAAACCAGAAAACATTTAAACATTGTAAAATGCATCAGAAACCATGAATTTTTCCCAGTATTCATTCTCTCTTCAATCTTGAGTAAAATAAATAAATGAATAAATAAATAAATAAATAATTTTCAAAATGTTTTGAGTCCTACTTAGTTTATCCAAATGTGTTTGGGATCACCACGGAATTTGTCACTCCTCTTGCTTGTGGGTTTGTCTATGCACCTTGGTCCTTATCAAAGGAATAGAGTTGGCAGTGAGGTCTCTCACTGTTGGTCACTATTTTTCAAATTAGGGCGTCCCCTTTTCCTTCCATGTACTTCTGAGTAATAGCAAAGTGAATGAGCTGAAGGATGGATCCTGAGCCATTATTTTATAGTGATTTAGAGCCATTATTTAAAGGACATATAGCTATGATGAGTCAAAATCCACCCCAAAATCATCTGGTTTAAGACAATACGTGTGCTTGTGTGTGTGTGTGTGTGTGTGTGTGTGTAAGTGTGTGCACTGACAAAATTATTAGTGATGGATACAGAATTTAAAAAATGTTTTTGCCTGAAGTTTTCACTTGTGACATCCAGATGATCCATGATAATGCTAGTCAAAAGTAATTATTTTCTTTTGAAAAGTAATTTCTTTTGCGTGTCAGCAAAATGAAAAAAAACTATTTGTTAACATTATCCAAGTTAATCATAGTGTTTAACATTGCACTGTAGGAGCTTCAACATGTTATTTTCAATTATTAAAGTTTTGATTATATATATTCTTTTGTGAAATTAGGTAGTAAATCTTGCAGTTTTCTTGATTTTCTCCATAATAATAACACCATTTCTCTTATGCTAATGAACATGGTAACATGTCCACTTCCCTCACTTACATTCAACATCATACCGCTGGTTCTAGATAGTACCATCAGGAAAAAAATTAGATTAAAACACATTTTCCATAATGGAAAAGAAGAGTCTTTGTTATGTGATGATTTGCACAAGCCAATCAAAAAATTCCTATGACTATGTAAAGAATTCAGATTAATCAAAGTTAACCTGAAAAAGAACAAAGCTAACAGTCTCACATATTCCCCTTCAAAAACTTTCTACAAATTTATAGAGATCAAGACATGTAATGTTGTTATAAATACTACAGACACTTAGATCAATCAATGAAACAGAATTCACAATGAAGGAATAAAATCATTCTCTAATGCCTATAATCATAATCATTATAACTTTGTCATTACAATTCAATGGGGGAAAGAACCATTATTTCAACAAACGAGACTGAGAAAACTTGAGAAGTACAGGTAAAAAGAATAATATCAGCCTCTTTCTTCATCATTCATAATAATTACTCAGAATGTGTTATAGAACTAAATGTAAGATCCAACATCCAGCCATACTGGTTGATTGATTGCATCGACTTCAGACATTTAGATGCTTAAATAAATGAGTTTAGCAAATCTACACCCTAGGGTGTAGAAGACCAACACTAAGGTGGCTCATCACCTGGATGGTTGTCTTGGTTACTTTTTACTCGTTGCTGAGACAAAACACCTGACACACAAAATTAGGTAAGGAAAGGTTTATTTAGCTTACAGTTTTTGGAGGTTTCAGTCCACAATCAACTGGCTCCAAGGCAGGGTGGTATGGCACAGGAACAACACTTCAAGGCAGCAGCCAAACAAAAGCAGCCAAAGTAAAAGGAGCAAGAGCAAGCTTCTTCTCCCTTATATAGTACACAGGACACCCCCCCGCCCAGGGTGAGTGAAGCTTCACAAACATCCTTGCCTTCCTTTGCACAGGATGAGGATGTTTACAAAGTAAGAACCCTGGCTCCCTGCTGAGTCTCTCAGCTAAACTTTTGACCTTCTCAAATTGACACAATGGCCAGGTAACTGCTTATGCTCTACACCCCAGGATGTAGAGCTGCTGCCTTACTTAATTAAGCTGCTAGACTTCTCAAGTTGACACAATGTATAAACCCTAACAATGGTATAACAGGGAAGGAGGAAGAAAAAATGCATCCCATTCTTTGGAGGAGCTCCAGTCTTTTCCTTTGGTTTGGACATTGTCTTCTGGCCTCCAGAGTAGACTCTCCAGCTTTCTGGCATAGACTTTTCAGCCTACCAACATAGACCTTTTGGCCTTCTGTCGCAGAACCATCAGCCTGCTGGTGTGGACTTACACAGGACACTGGGGTGAACTCGAGACCTTGGATAGAATCCTTTGGCCTCTAGCATGCAATCACCCTTTGCATGCTTCCTCATCTGAAGCATGTGGTTGACCATCATAAGCATATCCTGTAATTTCTTATACTTTTGTATATCTCATGTGATATCTGTTTTCTCTAGTAAAACCCTGACTAATACAGATTTTGGTACAGGGAGTGTGGCCATTGCTGTGACTATTCCTGACCATGTGGTTCAAGAGCCTTTGGAAAAGGCTGGTGGGAAGAGTTTGGAAAGGTTCAGAGATGTTGCCTAAATTCATAGAGCTGGAACAGTCTAGGCCATTCTATAAGGGAGATTCTGGTCACAGCTCAGGAGACCAAAAGGTCAATAGAAAGCCTGTTGGTAAAGATGAGGCACAGAAGGTTTCTGCTGGGAAGAAGGACTGCATTGGTTGTTGAACTCCACACAATGTGTGTTACAGCTTGGCAGAAAGTTTGTCTACATTCTGCTTGTGCCCAAAGACTTTGCCTGAGACTGAGATTAAGGGTTATGGACTGATTAGTCTGGCAAAAGAAATTTCAAGGCAATCTAATGTTGAAACGGTGGCCTGGTGACTGTTGGGGGCTCTTATCCAGATTTATGCTATGAATCAAGAGCAAAAAGCCAAGCATGGTGATTTTAAATCTTGTGATTTTGGCCAGACACCTGTGGACTATAAAGATACAGTTGAGACCTTGATTGCTGAGAAGGAGCAAAGGAATAAAAAAGATGGCCTGGGGGCATCCTGGAAAGCAGCGGGCCTCCACCCTTGAAACCTCAGGCCTTCAAAGGTGAGAGTTTACTTGGAGGAAAAAGCTGCAGAGCACCATGTTCCAGAGTGGCATAGGAGGCCACAGGAGGTTCCAAAATGGTGGCAGCTGTGCCAGGTTTCAAAATGGCAGCTGCCACACCAGATTCCAGAATAGCAGCAGCATAGAGAAGCTTCTCCTCACAATCAGGTTCAGAGACCTCAGTGATCCAGGCATTAGACCCCTACAACCAAGAGAGAGGAAAGCCTGACTACTGCTCCAGCTCGCAGTGGACCTTGGCAGCATCCATGTGGCACTGGTTTTAAGTGTTAAGAAAATGTGCAGCTTCCACCCTGACTACAGAGGACATTGCGCAAAGATGTAAGGGTGAAGCCAAGGGTACAGTGGAGAATCCAGAAGTTTGAAAAAGCCATAAACATGGATACTTCAAGAAAAGCTGTGAGAACCAAGCACAGTGGGCTCAAGAGAGAAGCTATGCAGGTTAAAACTCCTGGAAGTGTCACAGGGGTGGAATTGCTCAAGTCTTTTGGAGGTTGCAACCAGATTGCTTCAGATGCTGAGTGGAGAACTCCAGGATTTAATGTTTGCCCTGCTGGATTTTGGACTTGCTTTGGTTCCAATGCTTTGTATTCCCCTGTTTGTAACTTTTGGAATAGTAGTATTCATCCTGTGCCTTTATATGTTGGAAGCATTTAACTTTGTTTTCATTTGTATGGGGGTTATAGTTAAAAGTTTGCCATACATCTCGGAGAACATTTGGGACTTGGACTTTTCAGCAAAGCTGAAACTGCTATGATTTTGGCAACTCTTCGAAATGGACTTAATGTCTTTTGCATAAAGGATATACCTGAGTGCTGGAGGGGGGGCAGGAGTGGAATGTATTGGTTTGACCCTGTGTCCCACCAAGGACTCATGTAATTTGGGTGGGGCTGACTTTGGCATTCGTGGTTTGTTTGTTGTCTGGTGCTGGGATTGGTGATGTGAGTGCTGCACCTACCCAGGGTTGGAGCCAACATACAGCATAAGGGTGAGAGGAATGTGAGTCTTCCTTTTTTGTTCTCTCTTGCCGGGTTCACACACCTTGCTGTTTGGCAGCCAACGTCAATGGTTGCCACGCCATGCCATGCTGGCTCGGAGCCAAGAAAGTATGGACTGAAACCCCCCAAGAACTATAAGAAATAAACCTATCCTTCCCTAATTTTGGGCATCAAGTACTCTGTCTCAGCAATGATTGAAAAGTAACTAAGAAACCTACAAATACTAGAAAAATAAAGAAAAAAGGAAAAACCACAAACTATATACTTCTGACTCTTGAATAGGAGATATTTTAAAGATAATAGCTGAAAAAATAGGCTCTCATAAAAACACAAGAAATTGAATATAAAACGTGAATAATTTTGTGCTTTAAAGAATGCCAGCCAGAGGGACTGGGAGGGCCCCACAAGAAGCCAACTAGCCAGCGTTTCTGGTAAGCCACGCAAGCTGTGCAAGCTGTTCAGGTTCCAGGAAGAGGAAAATCATATAGAACCTCCCATGAGCCTACCAGCATGTGGGCTGAGAATCAAACCCTCCCACACCAGGCAAGCAACCTGCTAGTTTAGAGATCAGCCTGAGTTGATACAGCTAAGGTGCATAAAGCAACTAAATTCTTGTATTGCTTGGTTGATTTTTCAGACCTGGGCCCAGCAGTCTGAGAATCTCTTGGGAAGGTATAGCAAATATGGGGGATTTCCTTCTATCTTGTCTTTGGAATTCAATACTGTTCCCACTGTTCTGATTTGTTCTGATTAATTGTTTTGCTTTATTCAATATTCTGTTTTGGTTAGTTTTATACTGTCTTGTTTTTGCTTTGATTTTGCTATACCTGATGGGATGGAGAGCTGCTGTGAGGATAACAAGATATACTATGATAGCTATTGCTGTTTTCCTAGTGTCCTGCCTTGAAGTTCTGTACCAATTTTGCTGCTTTATTTGGAATGGCTTTGTCCTCTTTGGTTTGTTGGATTTTACTATCTTTAAAATGAAAAAAAAAAAAAAGAATACCAGCAGAATGAGCTCAAATAAACAATCTAATGCTGTACTTCAAACTTCTAGAAAAAGAAAAGCAGGCCAAGCCCAATACCCACAGAAAGGAGGAATTTATAGAGATGAGAGCAAAAATTAATGTAATTGAGACTAAAAAGAATACAAAGAATCAATGAATCAAAAGTTGATTTTTCATTGAGTAAATAAATTTGATAAAGTCTTTGCCAAACTAATCAAAACATGGAAAAGATTCAAATTCATGCAATTAGGAGTGAAAATGGTGAAATCACTATGAATCCTGGGAAATTCAGATCATCAATACCTATTTTGAGTCAAATGCTTAGGAAAAATCTAAGGAAATGAAATTTGACATTGCAATGAAAATTTCAAAACATTTGTTGAATGGAATCAAAGTCTTTCATAAAAAGAAGATATCATAAGACCATCCAAAAACAGTCTCAATGTTTGATACAGTAATGTTTCACAAATTGATCTACAAATTCAGTTCAATTCTTTAAAAATTTGAGCTCTGTTATATGGAAATATTAACAAGCTGATCAAAAGTCTCTATGAAAATGTAAGGAATAATCAAACTAAACCTCAAAACAAAGAACAAAGCTAGAGCACTCAAATATTCCATTTAAAATCTTACTACATATTTACAGTTATCAAAACATGTTGTCCTAACTACTACAGGCATTTAGACCAATCAGTGAAATAGAATTGACAATCCAAGAATAAAATCACATCAATAATGTCTGTGATCATTATCCGTTTCATTGCAATTCATATGGGAAATAATGAGTATTTAATCAAATGAGGCTAAGACAACTTGAGAAATGCAGGAAAAAAGGTTAATGTTAACCTCTTATGTCATTCATAGTAATTACTCAAAATGTGTTATAGGACTAAATGCAAGATCTAACATTTAAAAAATCTCAGAAAATAATAAAAAACACAAGAGTACATAGTTCCGATCCTCGATTTGGGGACATTTTTAGATAATAGCCTAAAAACAAAGACAATCATAAAACATAGGAAAGCAACATAAAACTTGAAAAATTTTGTGTTTTAAAGAATACCATTCAGAAACTGAAAACACAGAAGATGAAAAAACATTTTCTCCCATATATTTGAGCAAGAACTTTTAGTCACTACTAATAAAAATCTTTTACCACTAAATAGTTAAATGAATACATAGTACAAAATTCATATAAATTTAATAAATATTCTATTTAAATTACATAAATGATCACTAAGCACCTTGCAATACTTTTGTCCTCATTGATTATTAAGGAAATTCAAACTAAATTCACAGTTAGATAGTATCTCACATTCATCAGAAGATAATAATATAGAAATAGAAAGAAGTGTTGGCAAGAATGAAAAGAAAATGTAAAAGCTATATAGAGCTGATAGGATTGTAAAATGATAGAGACTATTAGGAAACACTTTAGCAGATATTCAAAATATGAAATATAAAGGTAGCATATGGCCTAGCAGTTTCAAGGCTGAGTATGCATCCAACCAATTGGATACCGCACATACTGAGATATATTATACACGAATATTCCAGGCAGCGTAACTTACAACATCCAAAGAGCAGAAGCTATCACAATGTCCATACAGTGAGGGGTAGACAATCAAAATGCAGCATATCAGCATAAAGGAGCAGGAGCTGCAACAAAAGATAAAATGCTAAGATCTGCCACACCTTGAATGAACCTGAAAACATGAAGTGAAAGAAATTAGACGCAAAAGGCCATAGGTTGCATGACTCTAGTTGTTTGAAAAGTCAGGAATAGACAAACTGATGAAGTAATAAAGTAGTATGCTGTCTGCCAGTGGCTGTGAAACGTGACTGCTAAGGGTTGCAGAGCTTTACTTTAGATAGTGATAAAAAAATATTCTACAATTAGAACATGGTTGTGGTTGTACAACACTATGAATATGCCAAAAAAATTGAATTATGTACATGTAAAAGTGAATTCCATGTCAATTACAATTTAGTAAATGTTTTATAAAAATTAAAGCAATAAGAAAATAATAATACCATGTGATGAGACTAATATTTCATCTCCTACTTTGTCCCTATTCTGAAATCCTGTTCCAACTAGGCATTTCTGGAGAATGTATCTCAATGTGACAAGAATGATCTTTAGTATTTTGTCCAAGCATTGTGATATTTCTCTCCCCAATAAAGAAACAAAAAATATGGTACATTGATTCAGTTGTTCTAACTGCCTGTTATTATATTGGACTTTTTTGCCCTAATACATAAATAAGAAAAATGTATGCCTTTCTAAAGATGAAGTTTTAAGACAAATTCAAAGAAGACACATTGGATCAGTTTAAAATCATTCTACCATGTCTTTTCTTAGAGAAAAAAATGTAGAAAAATTTAAAATTAGCACAAATAAGATTGATTGAAATCTTAGTTTATTTGGAGAGGTTATCAAAAAGCTCCCAGCAGACATATGTGACAACCCAAAAATGTGATGTCTGACATCGAATTTCTTTTTCTCTCCTGTCTGCCATCTCCTGTGGAAGACCACATTCCAAATCTGGATTGACCCTAACTGAGCTGAGCTTTCATATTGCTATGATTTAAATGTGTCCTCTAAATATTTCTAACTCCTTAAATGTATCAGTAGACTGGTTTTTCTGTTTTCCTGTGTCCTCACAAGACAGTTTCCTCACTCCTCTCCATCACAGAAACTCCATTCTCTCCCGCCCTGTCACTAGAACTTTGATAGCTTGTGTGGGGCTCTGACCACCTCTTATAGCTCTCCGCAAATTCTGGCTCTGGTTGGTGTCAGTTTTCCCTTTAGCTCTGTGTCTCACACTGTTATCTGTCTGTGTATTTGAATGCCTTTGACCTTTGTAGAAGCTTCCTAAATGACATCCTTGTGTCCCTTATCTGAGCCTTCCTTAGACACACCCATTTTCAAGATGAGTGAATCATAAGCAAAGTGGCAAACGTTTTAAGGGAAAAAAAAGGTTTCATTTGCTTGCTCATTTTTTAATAGTTTTACTGAGGTACATTTTAGGTTTTTGGATCAAAGAAATGTAGATATTTAATATACACAATGCACACAGTTTGTACATAGGCAAACACTAAATGCACCATTACCACAACCAAGGTAATCCACATAGACATTATCGCAAGATTCTTTGTGTATTTTTTGCTTTCCCTTTGATTGCTTCTGCTTTTTTTGTTTTTGTTTGAAAGAGATAAGAACATTTGATAAGAAATGTTCAATTTTGAAGAGCATAATAGTATGTTTTTACTTTAAGCACCATGCTTTCCTGTCAAAGATATTTTTTGAACTTATCCATCCAATATATGTGAAGACTGAAACTCATGGAAGAGTTCTTCCCCATTTCTGTTTCACCCAGCCTCTGGTCCTCAATATTGAATTCAATTCTCTGCTTCTATGAGTTTTACTATTATCATGTAAATGGACTCATGCAGTGTTTACCTTTTGTCCTGGATCACTATACTGAGCAGTGTGTCTAGCAGACAAGACCACAAGATCTCCTTTCTGAAAGAAAAACAGTTTTGAGTTCTTACAAAAGAAATCAGTGGGTGACTCAGAACTATCATGAGATTGCTGAAGTAAATCCTAAATTTGTGTTTCATTGAATTTTACTAGTGTGAAAGAATACGAAGTTCCTGGTTTATCCTTATGGTATGGTAGAAAAATATTTGCTAAATGTCTAGTTGTCCTATGAATATGGCACAATTATTTGTGTAGGTGAAAAAGCAAATAATATCTGAGGGTAGGTGAGCTCATGAGTATCTTTAGAGTGTACATCGATAACACTTCCATTATTTTCTATAGGAGTTTATCTTTAGTCTTGTTTTTTAAAGAAGTATTCTATCAAGTAAGATCTTACATGATGTTCATCTTAGATGTTGCTGAAATTAGTAAGAAATATATGAAAATAGAAATATTTTCTATTGAATGTTGAAATAAAATGTTATTGAATATTGAAATAAATTACTCTATTTTGACTTAAAAGAATACTGTTAGACTTGTGATCTAGATTTATATTATAATAAATTTGCCAATGAGAAACAAAGCATTTGCTATGGACATTCAGCATAGAGAGATAAGTATTATAGAGCCTTTGTCTTTTTAAATACTACAAGCTCAAAGGAAGCAAGGAGAGAGACATGGGATACATATCATGATGAGGCAGCTCCTATGGGAGCAAAGCTATTGTGGTTATAACAGCGAAAGGGAAAATGTTTGAAGAGAAACATGTTCTTTTTTGTATCTCAGCAACTATCACATGACATGACTATCACCAAAAAGGACTTCTGTTAGATCTTAAGATTTATCTCATAATGTTCCTTTAGTTTATCTCTTCCTCTGTCATTTAATATTATGAAATATTCTTTAATGTTGAAGGCCCTTCAGTGAAGATCTTTCATAATAAAAGCCTAGCTAATGGGATGATTTTCTAACTGCCCAGGAACATGTTTCTTTTGTTCTCATGTATCACATACTTACTCCCTAATCAATTGTTATGTGTCATTGGCAGTTTTCATTTTGTAAATTCAATAAAGAACTTGACAAATTTCCTTGAATGTAGCAAGTCTCAGTAAAAATGTCTTCACAAAAATCTTTGAAAGAAACTTAGAAATCAGTTAATTGAAAAAAGCTCTCCCACTGGCAGGGTCACAACAGGTAAACAAAGAAGTGTTTGCTCTACTATTGTACTGCAGAGGACATGAAATGACTAGGGAATCTACTAAGCAGAGAATGTAGCTCAGAAGGAGGATGGGCAGATACAGATGAATAGTTTGGTGCCTCTCTATGTATGCTTGAAGACAGACTGAATCAGAAGAGTCAAAAAATTGCTAGACCTGGGATACTGTCATACATTTTCTTCTTCTCAGAGTGCTCAGTGTTATCCATAGCCCAAAAATATCGTTGAGGTCACTAATCCCAGTCTCTGATGAAACTGATATCCAAACCATTTGACTCTTTGCAAAAGTGATTGTTAATTTGGGTTTTATGGGCTGAGTACAGAGAATAATGTTTTGATTAAGAATAGCAATGATAATGATGTCCCAAGACCTTCACCTCACATCTACTCTGGCGAGGAGAATCCATTAAAATTTACTCTTTTATACTTTGGTTCTGAAGTATTCATTGCTCTCACATAGGTATTATTCATTCCACTTGCTATATTGTGGATTAAAAAGAATGAGAGGGATACTCTTTCAACTATAATGAGACTTTTAAAAATTCAAACTTTTAGGAATTTTCTAACATGACACTAAAGTAATTGTATAAAGTGCTTCCTCATTAAAGGAAAAATAGAAAACTAAAAAAGAATCAATATCTATGTAATTTGAAAATTTTTGTTTTCAAACAAAAGAAAATTTTCATTTTCGTTTCCTCATACTATTTACACTCACATAGTATGCTGCACTCAAGAAATAGTACACTTTGAAATATTTTATTTGGCTATTAATAAAAACAGCTTTATTTCACTTTCCAAACTTAAATACAGTTACTGCCAAGATGTGTAATGAGAGCCTAATGTACCAAGGAGGAGAGATGAGGATTGATTTTTCCTTCTAACAATAAAAAGATATGTATGGTAAGAATTATTTTATATTAAACTTTTTAAGAGTAAAGTTATGTTTGATGATTTCATTCCGAATTAAATGTTATATAAATTTGAGACAATAGATGCAACTTAGGTTTATATTGAAGTAGTTTAAATTTTTTACACGTTGAATTTTAATGTGTGTCCTCAATGTGTTTTATGTAAATTGCTGAGGACTGTCCTTAAAGTTTTAAGGGACAAAATCTTATAATAATTCCTAAACCACATGAAATAATTTTTATGAATTATGGTCAAACTTTACACACAATTTTTTGAATAATTTAACAATTTTTGAAAGTATATTATCTGCAAGTATCAATTAAAAGTAAATAATGTCATGGGAAACATCATTATTACAGCATTTTAGTGAGTTTTCCCATTGATTAGACAAAATACCTGACACTTGCCCTTAAAATAGGTTTTAGTTTTTTTTTCTTAGTTTTAGAACTTAGTCTGTGATTGGCTAATTCCAAAGAAGAAATAGCCTGGCAGCAGGGATTGATGTATGAAAGCTGGTAAATTCATTGCAGTCAGGAGAGAGACAGAGACAGAGACAGAGACAGACAGACAAAGATAGAGACAGAGACAGAGAGAGACAGAAAGACAGAGACAGAGAGAGAATCAGAGAGAGAGAGAGAGACAGAGAAAAAGACAGATACAGAGAGTCAAAGAGAGAGATACAAATAGGCAGAGAGATAGAGAGAGAGAGAGAGAGAGAGAGAGAGAGAGTCAGAGGAAGAGAGAGGAAGTGGCTCAGGACATGGGATCATCTTTCCATACAATGCCCCCACTGACCCTTCTCTCCATGCAGGGCAGAGCTCCTTCCCCTCAGCACATTCAGAGGGAATGGATTCATCCATTGATGAACTGGTTCTGTGCCCCATGATTCAATCAAAAGTTCCATCTCTGAACACATAAACCTTTTGGGAACATGTTAGATCAAACAATAAAAAAATAGTATGAGTGATGAAGAAGAGGTTGAGCATGTTTATAACCTGGATCAATAAAAATAGATGAGAACGAATATTTGCGTTGTCTTTGAAAGGTGTGTAAGATTTGGAAAGACAGGAAAGGGTCAAGAAACAATTCCAGGGTGAGGAGCATTAACAGTAAAGGAAAAGGCCAACTGTGGTGTCCTATTTCCATAATCCCAGCACTTGAGAATCTGAGGCACAAGAAGTGCCATGAGTACAAGGTCAGCCTGAGCTACATAGTCCTACCTGAATTGCAGAGTGAGACCCTGTCTCAAAAAAAAAATGAATGCTAATTATATGAATGAGTCAAAAATTGTTGAGATATTATAGAGACTACTTCATCCAGCACTATATGTACCTATCTGATGTATCTTATCAGTTATTAAAATATTCAGCATTTATTCTATGTGTCAAATATTCTATTTTAAATCATACTGAACACTATTCTTCTTAGATTCAATGCAAAAATCAAGTGCTAACCTCTGAGAATAATGGCACAAAGTCTCTCTAAGCATTGAAAAATACTTGCAGTAAATTTTAAATTGGAAATTTTTAAATCTCTAAAAATTAGTAAATGAAAATGAAACTGTCATTACCAATATTCATTCTTGCTTCCTTCCTAAATAATTTCCTAGGTCTATATGACACCCTGCACTCAGCCACCACAGTATTTCTGAACACCTCTTTCATATGGGTTTCTCTATGTTACTAGGCCCTTATTAAAGGGAAAAAGGTGTTCTTTGACTTAAGAATAAACCTTCGTTTTTCCATGTATTTCTGGCTAATGGCAACGTGGAAATGAGGGATAAATCAGAAATCATTCTTTGAGACCTATTCTGAAGCTGCATGTGTCACAAGAAAACAGCAATAAGTTTGTTTATGCAATCAGCCACAGAACCGCCCCAAATCATTCTTTGGTTTAAGGAATTATGGTGTGTGTGTGTGTGTGTGTGTGTGTGTGTGTGTATGTATACCTGTGTAAAAACACATGTGTGTGAATCATAGCCAAAACTAATCATAACTAAAACAAAAGATAAAAAGTGATTATGCCCAAGTAAGCTTATATGACATACTTTGGTTCATGAAAATCCTGATTATAAATCAGAAACTGTTTTCTTTAGAAAATAAATGCATGTTTTCATCAGTGATATGAAATAAAAAATCTAAGACTATTACATTGATAGTACTCATTAGTGTTACAATAACTATATTGAATCTAATGTATTCAATTATGAAAATTTGACTGCATGTTATTCTGCAAACTTATATATTACATTATACAGATATATATGTTTCTTTGCTTTGCAGTAGCATTCTTTTTCTGTGTTCTCTACTTCTCATTTATGTGATACAGTTTTTCTTACTTTCTTTTCTCTCATTATGGAGACAAAATTCCCAACACCCAAAGTTAAAGGGGAAACAATTTACTTCGCTCACATGTGAATAGATTTTGGTCCATAATTCACTGGCTATAAGACAGGGTGACTTTGCAAAGAACAGTTCATACTGGCCAGAAGGTAGCAAAACAAACAAGGAAGGACCACAATGGGTTTTGTCTGTTACACATTTTCCAGACTTCTTAGAGCAGGTAACACACACATCTCTAATCCTAGTGCCCTGGAGTTTAGTATTGCACTGTGAATCAATCTCAGAGTGGCACGAGCCAAAGCCCTGCACAGCAAACCCCATCCAGCCATGCAAGCTCAAGCTCGGCACCTTGCTTCGACCCTATGCCACGCCCAGCATGCCCAATCAGTCAGGGACCTTCTGGTAGGTTCCTAAGGGCCTGGTTGGGCCCCAGCCAGTGACGCTGAGTGGCAGAGAAACTACTTGCACTCTGTGGCATGAGTCCAAGGCCTGTATGGCAAACGCCATCCTGCTGTGAATCTGCTAGGGCCACACACAGTGACCTCAAACAACTGGGGAGTTTTGGTGCTCCACATGGCATGAGCTGAAGGTCTGCATAGCATACTTCATCTAGTTCTTCAGCCTTAGTATGCCACTCAGAAACTGGTAGAGTTCTGCCCAGCAACCTCGAATAGCCAGGGAGCTTTAGAGGGTCACGATGGGTGTGCGAAAGGCCCTCCCTGTGTACTCTCCACATTTGAGGATTCTTTGAGTGCCACTAGAGACCTGGTAAGGCCTGGCTAACAATCCCCACGTAACTGGGGAAACTCCCTGCAGTATGGACAGATATCCTCAACCTAGGAAGCAACTGAAAACTTGCATCCATCTTCTCCAGGGGAATACATGAAAATGACAAAAGAGCAAAAATGCAATCTCAAACCTCCAGCCCATCCAAAACAATCCTAGGAGAAATGGACATAGAAGAAAATATAATCCATACACCTGAAACTTCTGAAATGTTAGCAGCTGAAGTGAAGAAACAACTCCATGAAGCTCTAAAAGAACTCAGATCAGAAATAATCTTCCAGGTAAAGAAGAAATGATAAGCATAGTAAAAGAAATGGTGAACATATCTAAAAAAGGCATAGTTAAAAAAATTGGGGAGCACTGCAAAAAGATAGAAACCTTGACTGAACAATATAATAAAGAAATGGAATGCAGGAAACAGATTCAAAGTCATATTCAGTAAATCAAAAGCTCCATAGCAAGCTGGCAAAACCTCCTCAATGAATGTGAAGACAGACTTTCAGACCTCGAAGACAAGATTGCAACTAGTGAACAGGAAAGGAAAGATCTTTTAAAAATGACAAGGAATCAGGATGTAACAATTCCAGAGTTTCAAAATGATGCAAAGAAAAGCAATATAAGATTGATAGGCGTAAATGAAAAAGAAGGTAACAACATAATTGATATCAAAAGATTATTTGCAGAAATAATAGCCAAAATTTTCCCAAACATGGGATAGAAAACTGACATACAGATAAGTGAAGCATATAGAAATCCAATTATCCATAACCAAAATAAATCTACACCCAGACATATAATAACCAATATCCCAGAAATTCAACATAAATACGGAATATTAAAAGCTGTTAGAGAAAAGAGACAGATCACCTATAGGGAAAATCCCATCAGAATCACAGCAGACTTCCCAACACAAACAATGAAATCAAGAAGAGCATGGAGTGAAGTATTTCAAATCATAAAGGAAAATGATTTCCAACCTAGAATTCTGTACCCTGCAAAACTGTGCTTCAAAATTGATGGAGAAATAAGATACTTCCATGACAAATGTGAGCGCAAGGCTGGCCTGAGCTACATAGTGTGAATTTGCCTCAAAAAACTAGAGCTAGGAGTTTGGCTCAGTGGCTTAAGCACCTGTCTGGCAGGTGCGAGGTTGTGAGTTCGATTCCTGGTGCCACAAAAAGAAAAAAAAAATTCTTCCGTGACAAACAACAGCTGAAGAACTACATGACCACCAAACCAACCTTGCAAAGAATACAGAAAGATATTCTATATAGACATAAAAATAACAGTGACTCCAAGAACACCAGCAGAAAAAAATACTAGACAATGCAAACAATTAAACAGAAGGGAAAGATAAAGAAACAACAGCAGAATGATAACATGACAAAAATAATCCAATATATATCATTATAACCATTAATGTAAATTGTCTCAATTCACCAATTAAAAGAAACAGACTGGCAGAATAATCAAGAAACAGTATCCAATCATATGCTGTATAAAAGAAATCCATCTAACCCAAAAGTAAATTCATAGACTGAAAGTCAAACGATGGAAAACAATACTCCACGCAACAGGAACCCCCAAAAAAGCATAGGTAGCTACTCTGTTTGCAGACAGTTTGAACTACAAACCAAAAATGATCAAAAGAGATAAAGAAGGTCACAACATACTAGTTAGGGGGAAACTTCATGAGGAAGAGTTAACAATCTTAAATATATACACACCAAATATGCAAGCACCCAGTTATATAAAACAAACATTAAAAGACATGAAAAATCAATTAAGCAATAACAATAATTTTAACAGGGGACCTTAGCACCCCATTAACACAAAGAAACAAATCAACTACACAGAAAATCAGCAAATAAATAGCAGAACTGAATTAAACTTGTGAATAAATGGAATTAGTAGTCTTGTACAGAGTGTTCTGCACAACAATATCAGAATATAAATTCTTCTCAGCTGCACATGGGACATACTCTAAAATAGACCATATACCAATCCATAGAACATGCTTAAATAAATGTAAAAGAATTGAAATTATTGCATGCATATTATCTGATCATAGTGACATGAAACTAGATATTAATGACAAAAGAAACTGCAAAACCTCCATAACACTTGGAGATTAAATAATGCACTCATTAACAATCAATGGGTCACAGAGGAAATTAAACAAGAATTAAACAATATCCACAAACAAATGAAAATAAAAATACAACTTACCAGAACCTGTGGGATCCAATTAAAGCAGTACTCAGAGGGAAAATTATTGCAGTGAATTCCCACATCAGGAAAACAGAACAAACACAAATAAACAACCTGCTGCTACACCTAAAATGTCTAGAAAAAGAAGAGCAAGTCAAGCCCAAAGCCAAAAGAAGGAAGGAAATTACAAAGATCAGAGCACAAATTAACACAATAGAGACTAAGAAAACAATACAAAGAATTAATGAATCAAAGAGTTGGTTCTTTGAAAGAATAAATAAAATTGATAAGCCCCTAGCCAACATTATTTAAAAAAGGAAAAAAAAAAAACTCAAATTCACGCGATAAAGAATGAAAAGGGTGAAATCACTACAGACCCTAAGGAAACACAAGACATCAATACCTACTTTGAAAACCTTTACTCTCTTAGGTTTGATAACACAGAAGAAATGGATAGATTCCTAGAAACATATGATTTACCAAAGCTGGATGAAGAAGATGTAAAACTGCTAAATAACTCAATTTCAGTTAATGAAATCAAAATATAATTAAAATGCTATCAAAAAAGAAAAGCTCAGATCCTGACTGCAGAATTCTATAAGAAATTTGAAGAATACTTAATGCCAACACTCCTCAAAATCTTCAATGAAATTGAAAGGGAAGCAATTCTCCCTAACTCACTCCTGGAAGCAAGTATTACCCTCATACCAAAACCAGAGAAAGACCCAACCAAAAAAGAAAACTACAGGCCAGTATCTCTAATGAACATAGATGCAAATATCCTCCAATGAAATACTGGTAAATAGAATGTAACAAGTCATCAGGAAGATCATATACCACTACCAAGTGGAATTCTTCCCAGGAATACAGGAATGGTTAAACATGTGCAAATCAATAAATGTAATATACCACATCAATAGAGCCAAAGACAAGAATCATATGATCATTTCAATGGATGCAGAAAAGATTTTGATAAAGTTGAACACTCTTTCATGATAAGAACCCTATGGAAATTTGGAATAGATGGTCTTTACTTCAATCCAATGACAAACCAAGAGTAAGCATGAAATTAAATGGGCAAAAAATGAAAGGTTTTACTCTAAAATCAGGAACAAGACAAGAATGTCCATTATTGTCACTCCTTTTTAATACAGTGCTGGAAATACTAGCCAGAGGAATTAGACAAGAGAGAGAAATGAAAAGAATAAGGATAGGAAAGGAAGAAGTTAAATTATCATTATTTGTGGATGACATGATATTCTACATAGAAGACCCCCAATGCTCCTTTGAAAGACTTCTAGATATAATAACCAAATTCAGTAATGTAGCTGGATACAAGGTCAATACTCAGAAATCAATAGCATTCTTGTACACAAACAACAAACTCACTGAGACAGGAGAGAAGCCACACCCTTCTTAATAGCATGCAAAAAAAATGAAATACTTAGGAATCAATCTAACAAAGTAAGTAAAAGATCTATTCAGTTAAAATTTCAATACTGTGAAAAAAGAAATCGAAGAGGATCTCAGAAAATGGAAAGACATTCCTTGTTCATGGATAGGAAGAAAAATCATTGTGAAAATGGCCATTCTCCCAAAATTGTTATACAGATTTAATGCAATTCCAAGCAAAATACCATTAGCAGATCTAGAGAAATCATTCCTAAAATTCATCTGGAACCAGAAGAGACCTAGAATAGCAAAGGCAATTCAGGGCAACAAAGACAAGACAGGAGGCATCACAATCCCTGATTTAAAGTTATACTACAAAGCTACTGTTATAAAATCAGCATGATACTGGAATAAAAACAGACTTGCAGATCAATGGAATAAATTAGAAGATACAACCACAAGTAAAAACACACTTAGCCACCTTAGTTTTGACAAAGAGGCCAAACATGTTCACTAGAAGAATGATAACTTATTTAATACGTAGTGCTGGAAAAACTGGCTTTCCATATGCCAAAAACTAAACCTAGACCCATATCTATCACCATGAACTAAAATAAAGTCAAAATGGATAAAAGATCTGAATATTAAAACAAAGACACTAAATTTGCTGGAAGACAAAGTAGGTAGAAATCTTGATGACATAGGAGTAGGCAGAGAATTCATGAACAAAAATCAAACTGCACAGGAAATACTTTCCAGAATCAATAAGTGGGATCTCATCTTATTAAAAACATTTTTGCATGTCAAAGGAAATCTCCAACAGAGTGAAAAGAAAACCCACGAATTGGGAAAAAAATCTTAGTCAGCTGTCCTCAGACAAAGGACTTCTATGTGGAACATACAAAGATTTAAACAAAATCAGACCCCTGAAATTCAATGACCCAATCCAACAATGGGCATCTGAGATGAATACATACTTCTCAGCTGAAGAAATACAAATGGCAAATAAAACCATGAAAAAGTGCTCAGTATCATTGGTCTTTAAAGAAATGAAAATTAAAACAACACTGAGATTCCATCTTACTCCAGAAAGTATGGCCAGGATCAAGAAAACCACCAACAACAAATGCTGGAAAGGCTGTGGGGAAAAAGAAACTCTCTTGCACTGTTGATGGGAGTATAGACTGGTGCAACCACTGTGAAAATCAGTCTGGAAGTTCCACAAAAACCTGGGATTAGAAGTTCCATTAGACCCAGCTATTCTACTTCTGGGCATTTTCCCAGAAGAACTGGAAACATCATACCACGGTGATATATGTGCACCCATGTTTATAGTACCACAATTTGTAATAGCCAAAACTTGGAAACAACCTAAATGCCCAGCACTGAGGAATGCATAAGAAAGATGTGGTATTTTTATACAATGGAGTACTACTCAGCTATAAAGAAGGATCTTTTTGAGGCTTTTATAGGTAAATGGATGCAACTTGAGACCATACTCACAAGTGAAATAAATCAAACTCACATGTGTGAATACCATGTTGTCTCCCTAGTGTAAGAAACTGAAAAAGTAAATAAGATACAAAATCTTCAGTAAATATTGTTAAAGTGTGACAAACTGCCCACAGGAAAAAGGAGAAAAGACCGAAGTGAAAAGGAAAAAGATAAAAATTTGTACATATACACTTAAGATAGTTAAGATGATTGTATTACAAACTCTGTTAGTTCTTGGAACAAAACGGTTAACATTCATAGGATTAGATCAATTTTTCATGCTTATTTATGGTAATCTGAGTAACTCTTCTGAAGATAACTATGCAAAATGACAACCTTAATTATGTTCCTGCCACCTTGTTTTGTAAGCCTGTATTGTTATTGTTTCAGACACTTTGTTATTGTTATTTATTAGTATCTTATGTTTCTTGTTTTCCTTGTAATTTGCTATGTTTTGTTTTGTTTTTGCCTCTAATACAGAAAGGATAGATGTACATGTATAGGCTTACACATGCCAAGAACTTCAAAAGAGTTTACAAGAATTGATTTTATTTTAAGTGATGGCATGAACTATCACTTTGAAGAAAATGAGACATTATGGTAGCCATCACCAATTTCCTTTCATTTTGTTGTGAAGTCCCATAATGCTTTTATTCTTTGTTTTGATTGGTTTTAGTCTGTTTTGTATAATTTGATTTCAATATGTGTGAAAGTGTGGACAGCTATTTTGAAGAGAAAAAGAAAGATTAGGGTAGACATTGTTGATTTTCCTATTGTCTGGTTTTGAGGGCCCATAATGCTTTCATTCTTTTGTTCTGATCAGTTTTATACTACTTTGTTTTGTTTGACTTCACTGTGTGTGAAGATATAGACAACTATTTTGAAGAAAACAGACATTACGGTGGCCACTATTGATTTCCTGTTGTCTTGTTTTGAAATCCTGTGTTGCTTGCATTATTTTGTTCTAATCTGCTTTGATCTGCTCTGTTTTGTTTCATTTTATTCTCTTTAAAATAAAAAACAATGAATTAATACCAGTGTCACACAGTCTAGATCCAACCACCTCAGAAAAGTGTCCATTTACGACCACTTGAAACTATGGGTGGATATCCAAACACAAGCGATAACAGAACTCCATCTCTGATCAGGACTAAATTTAATATTTGTGCTAATATTTTAACAGCATGTCTTCCCAGAGTTCTAAAAATGATTTAAAAACTTGTAGAGAAATTTCTACTCTTCTTAAAACATTTTAATAGCCTTAGACACACAGAAATGTTTTTAAAAATATCAAAAATGTCATATTCATATATCTATTATCCATTTTTATGAAACAATATAATGATTGTTTCTCATTTAATGTTTAGGTAATGAACATAAAATCATACATTTAAATCATATAAAATAAATTTAAACATTACAAATTCAATACCCACAAATGCACATGTTGTGTGTTATCATATATATATTTGTATCTATACATATGTATATGTGTGTATCTATATATCTATATATCTATATCTATATCTCTACATATTTAGCACATACATGTATACCCTAAAGAGCCACTGGAACTTAATCAAGGGGAGGATGAATTTTCCAGTAAACTTCCACAAATCTTGCAGTTTTCAAGAGCACCAACCTAACAGGGATAACTAGAAAAGGAAATTCATTGCTTGAAATGTATGTTTCCCCCCTCCCAATTTTTTTCCCTTAATAGATAGTGAGTTTTGTCTAAAAATGTTGCACATCATTAGTCAGAAAAAAGTTTGTCATCTTTGGGTTTTCCACAACAACAAAGAGCTAATAGTAATTGCAATAGTGTAAGAAGCAAAAGTTAAATGCGAGTTTATATAAAACGAGCTGATGAAAAAAAACAAATATGTTTTCTGTGGATTGAGAGAGAATTCATCCAGATGACAGAAAAATGAGGAGGCGAAATCATGCCCAAAATCTGGAGCAAGGATCATTACATATGTTAAAACATGTCTAATATTCAGTCCTGGTTATTACTATAAATATTGTCAACTATGTTGCTTTGTCCATGCGGGAAAGAACTCTCTTACCACCCTTCACATGTTTGCATATATCTTAATATTATCCTATACAGTTACTAAGAATTCTGAGCTAAATTTGGTACATTCTGAGTGATTAACATTATTTACTTTTAGAGAACACAATTTCATAAATATTTGGCAAAACTTAGTTAACAAAACCACATAAACAAAGTATTCAGATTATCATAGGATACTGACCAAATGTGTTCTCACCTCGAACAATATAAATAAAACTTGCATACATGGCAAAATATTATCTGTATGTAAATCAGACAGGCACACACACATACACACATATAGATCTTCAAAGAATTTCAAAAATTACTTAGGCTGCTTTGGGTGAACATATTATGGAACATGTCTTAAGTTACTTACTCTGTGTCTGATCCTTTGAATCAAGTCCCACCCTTGACCTCTATTCTCCAAATAATCTAGTACTGGGAATAAGTTCATAACTGGACAACTCACATGTTTGGCTGAATATTTCCTGATGAGAACCACAGAAATTATAAATTTTTGCTAAAGCAAAATATTCACTTTCTCAGATGTGATGGTTTTACTTGATTGTTCACCTTAAATAATGAACAGATATCTACTGAGCTTATTGTATTATAAGCGTGGTGACCTCATCAGTGGATGAACCACTAATAGGGTCATTGCTAATTGATCTTTCAAGAGTTTGGCCTGGTATAAGAAGTAGGTCAATGGACATGAGACTTTGAAGGTGAGCCTTTGCTCCTGTTTTCTCTCACCTCTCCTTCCTGAGTGCCAAGAGGTGAACAGTTCCTCAACCACTCTCTGTCATCAGAGCCTTCTGCAATGAAACATGTGAACCATGAGATGAAACCTCTGCATCCATGAACAAAACAAATATTTCTTTCTATGAGTTGACTTTAGATCTAAATATTATGAACACAGCAACAAAAAACTGACTAATGCAACAGTACACTTTTGTTGCCAAAGAACTTTTAAAGGCAATTTTTACATCCCTATTCATCAAACCATACATTAGGGGATTCCACATGGAAACAATAAAAGTGCAAAACACAGACGACACTTTCCCTTGGTGCACAGAGTAGACTGATGAGGGCTGCAGGTACCGAAATGCAAGAGAACCAAAGAACACAGGAAACTGCTGAGATATGAGTGCTGCCAGTGACGAAGGCTTTGGTCCTGCATGCAGCAGAGTGAACGTGGAGGATGCTGGCTATGATGAAGACATAGGAGGAAAGTATAGTCAGTGTTGGGAGAAAAATATTAAAGCCATGTAAGCTCAAAACCACCATCTCATTTATAAAACTACTAGAGCAGGAGAGCTCCAATAGTGGGAAAAAGGCACAGAGGTAATGGTCTATTACATCAAACTTGTAGAAAAGCACTCTCAGCATGCAGACTGTGTGAGCTGTGGCACCAACCAAACACATGTTGTACCCCCCAGCTACCATCCAGCAAAAGACTTGAGAAGACCTGGTGACATTGTAAATCAAGAGGCAATAGATGGCAACATAGCGATCTTATGCCATTACAGTTAACCTGTGACACTGTGAGATAACAAAAACAAAGAAAAAGTAGATGTGAGTTGTGCATTCCGGGTAGGAATGGATATAAAAAAAACTACTATGACAACCAAGAATCAGTTAGTCAAGTGGTACAGTAGATCAACCAAAAAATATCTAATGAAGTCTTGAGTTTGATCCTTGATATGAAATGTATATATAATATATATAATTGTCCATATAATTATTAAACCTTGTTGAGTGGAGTTACTGTTATTTATAAGTAAACAGTCAATCATGTTCATGAATGTAAAGATATAACATTGTAAATATTGTAGCACTTGTGGAATTGTTCTTCAAATTCAGTGCAAGCCTATCAAAATCTCAGCTGTTTGATATGCAGATATTGACAGCCTAATTACAAAATTATGAAAACATAATGAAATCAGTGTAATCCTGGCAAATCTGAAACAAAAAATGGACTTGGAAGTTTCATATTTTCCCTTCTGAAAATATATTATGAAGTTGTTGTGAGCAAGGCAGTGTGGTAATGGAACTGAATGACAAAGTGTAAAATTATATGTGTAATGGCCTAAAAAGCTATAATGCAATTGGGAATGAACACTTTTTTTTCAAAAAATGTTACTGGGAGAAGTAGAAGGGTAGAGGTAAAGTATTAATTTGGAACACTTTCTCAGATCATCCCCCATAATTTACTCAAATAGATCATAAAAATATATCAGAACTGTTTTCTAATGGTATTAGTATAATGTCACAAAGATAAGACACATGAGATCCTTTATTTAGGAAAGGTTTCTTAGAAAATATTCTAAAAGCAGAAACTGTCTTAGGAAATTGAAAACAAAAATTGAAAAACTTTGCAAAGAACATTATAAATGAAAATTTTGGTAAAGATTTGACAAATTTGATAAAGAACAGTAGGCAGACCTTGAAAAGAAAACACAGAGAAAAGAAAAGGCATTTTAAATATAATATATGGAAAATATCTTAAAATTAACATTCATTTTAAATGAACTTTCATAACTTAGAGTCTAAAAGGACAAATAACCAAATTGTAAAATGTTCAACAGATCAAAGTAAACACTTCTATTTAAAATATGTGACTGAATAATAAGTATGTGGCAATATTTTATCAGCCTTGATACTTCACAAAATTCAAAACAAAACCACAGTAGGATAACATTTTATTGTTCAAAAGGATTATAATCAGAAGATAAATGAAAGTAAGTGTTGACAAGAATGCAAAAAAATTGTAACCATTATATATTGTTCATAGTATTATAAAATTGTACAGACTGCTGAGAAACAAACTGACAGTTATTAAAAATATGAAAAATGTAGTTACCATGTAAACCATCAATTTCACTGCTAGGTATATATCTAAAAGAATAGAATATATACATCCCCACAGTAACTTGTACATAAATATTGACAGCAGCACTACTTATAATAGTCACAGAAGAATTCCTATAAATCCCATCCTGTGATGAATGGAGAAGCAAAGTGTAGATTATTAAACAAGCAGAATTCTGCAATAAAAAGGAATATAGAAATGAGATCTATCACAACCTAAATGAACCTAAAACATGGGAGATGATAGAAACCCCACATGAGAACTATTCATTGTCAGAATCCATTTGTTTGATTCAGAATAAGCAAATTCATAGAGTCAGAAAGCAACTTGGGGCCTGCCAGCAGTTATGGATAGGACTACTAAAGGTTGTGTAGCTTTACTTGGCTTAGTTTTGAAAAAACTCTGCAATTTGAATAGAGTTATATTTGTGAAACTCATAAATTTACTGAACCCCCCTCACTGATCTGTAAACTTGAAAGCGGTGAATTGTATGTCACTTACAATTCAGTAAAAATGTGCTATAATTCTCTAAACAAGAAAATAATTATGACACCACACTGAACACAAAGCATTCCATGAGAACATATTATTAATTTACCTCCAGATTGAATGCCTCGTTCATCCAGATTTTGCCTGGTATATTTCTCTATCTTTATGATAAATGTGTTTATTAATTTTTCTTCAAGAAATATGACATCCTTCCATACACACACACTCAAGACCATCCCACTAACTGCTTATTCTATCACAGCCTGCCTTATCTTGGAATGTTAACAGCACCTGTGGGGCTCTGACACATCTCATCTGACCAGCACCCCCACGATCTAGGAGAGACTCACATTCTTCCTTCCCCTTCTTCCTGCTCTGCTCTGATAGCAACACCCAGGTGTGTGAATGCCTTTGACCTTCGCGCAGGTTTCCAAATAACTTGTTCTGAGTCAGTTTCCTGAGCTTCCTTTATTCAGGTTCATCTTACAAATAAGTGAATCATAAGCAAAATGGTAAAACTTTTAAGGAAACTAAAGATTTTGGCTATTTCTGTGTTCATTTCTTAATAATTGAGGTAGAATAAACTTTTGAGTCAATAAAATGCACTTATTTAATATGCACATTTTGATCAGTTTGAACATACGCAAACACTCGTTATACCACGACCACAATCAACATGATTAATATATGTATCACCTCCAAAAATATCATCGTGTCCTTAAATACTTAACATGAAATCTACCATTTTAAATTTTGAAATATACAATGCCACATTGCTAACTGTATTCAGGCTCTGTGCTGTCTTGTACAGAATATCTTTTGAACTTGCTCATCCAATGAAACTGAAAACTTAAGCTCAAGATGAAACTCCTCCATGTTTACCATCAGCTACTAGCCCCTGGTAACTACTATTCTGTTCTCTGCTTCTGTGAGACTGCCTGTTATAGATGCCTGATATAAATAGAGAAAACCAGCATTGCCATTTGGTGACTGGCTCCTCTCATTTATGACACTATGCATTGGGCTCCTGCATGCTATTTCAAATAAAAGATTTCTCTTGAGGAAAACACTACCTTTGAATTCTTATATAAAGGATGATGGCTCAAAATCATCGAGAGATTGGTTAATAGACCCACAATTTTATTTCGGTAAATCTTTACTAGATTGATAGAGTGAGAGGATGGGATAATCTTAGGTTTTCCAGATTTAGAAAATTACGTATTTAATCATTTGTACTCTTGAAGACATGACAGACTTATACATTGTAAGTAAATAATGCATATGAATTTTCATAGGTGAATGGAGGGAACATCAAAAACTAATAAGAAAGTCAAAATTCTTCTTTATCTTTCCAGAAGATATTATACCTTCAGTATTTTCTTGAAAGAGCCTTCTACTTACGTGATTCCATACAAGTAAAAATGAAATTTATAGGAAATAAAAATAAAATCCTGTGTGACGAATACCATCCAAGAAAATATTTCAGGCAGTGCAATGGGAATAGATTAAAATTTTAATATTGTAATTGAAAGATTCCTGAGGGCATTCAGGATACAGATAAATTTCATAAAATCCTTGCTCTTTAAAATGTTTCAATCCAGAAGGGCCAGGAATGTAGAATAGATAATGGGATAAATGTCTTTCCAGGATGGGTCCAACAGGAACATAACTGTTATCATGTCAATGTAGAATAGGGCCAGTGAAAATTTTTAAAGAGAAAAGTACGATTTTTTTCTTTTTTCTCCTAACAATTATCACATGATATCACAGGATATAACTATTGCCCTAAAGGACCATTGGTATGCTCTCAGCTTTAATTCATAATATTTTGTCAAGTTTGTCTTTTCTTTTTTCTTTACCCCATGAAATCTTATTTGAAATTTAAAATCCTTCACTTAAGATCTTTGAAATTGATATAGGAAAAATGATCCCAGACCTCCAAATGATATGGGGGAATGAAACTCCCAACCTACTATACGTCTGGCCGAGTTCGTGTTCTCTAAAATCGAAGAATGAATTTTAGGAATGACAGAGGGTAAGAGCAAGATATATTTATTGAGGGAAAGAAAGCTTCTGTCTGAGGGACAGAAGGGGGCCCGAGCGGGTTGCCCAAGACTCTGTCATTTTTAGGGACTTTTATATAGTAAAACCATGAGGTTAGATGGGCCCAAGGCGGGAAAATGGGAATCTGCAAGGTGGGCATAAGGTGGGACATAACTACAGTTAACCAATAAGACTAACTGCTCAGGTAAAATTGATTAAATCAAGGACAAATGGTGAAGCGGGTCACGTAGTAAGCGAGGGACGTTTAACGATAATGACTCTTCCCGTAAAAGGGTGGAATGCTGATTTCTGACTTCCTCAGGGTGATATA
>RJWM01026477.1:0-27817 GCA_004363535.1 Dasyprocta punctata | reverse complement strand
TGAAAACAAGTTGGGAGCAGAATATAAAGGATGTACACAGGATGTCTGGCAAGTTCACACCACTTGGTAAAGATCCTCGCTTTGGGAAACTACCTTTCTCTCAGTCTAAACTCCTGGCCAGTCTTCCAGAGATCAAAGGCTTCTTCTCAGAAAAACACTGAAAACGGATCCTCTTTCTCATTCAATTGTGTCTTCTTTTTAAAGAATTCATAGTCTCAGAGCTATGTTGTCAATGTATTAAGTGAAAATCTTGTTTCTTCTGTCAGTGCCAAGGGAGAAGTCAAATATCTTGCAGTCATGTAGCCTTGTTAATTGTAAAATAAAGAGAATGCAAATTTTTCTCCTTATATTTATAATACATCCAATGATATTACTATTTTATTTTGTAAAGTTGAAAGAATTCAATGTAGTTGGAGTTCAGAAACATCTTTAAGATTCATCTTTGGGTCCTCCTTAAATACACCATTTTTTTTTTCATGTTAGTTGTTCCCCACTCAGCTGGCCTGTCTTTTGGGAGGCTGAGTCATGTGTCAGTGGAAGAGGAGCATAAATGTTGCCTTTTACTCAGGCATTTAGTGATTTAAACCTTAACATAACTAGAAGAAGTTTAATAACATTTTAACAATCTTATTTTTCATTTTTTGTCCTTTCAAAAATAGGCTGCAAAAACTAATTTTGGTTTTCCATCCAGAAGCAGGAATCCAAGAATTACTCTAAGGAACAAAAATCCGGAAAAGTTTGAGCACTGTCCTAACTATAGAGTTTTAAGTTATTCAGGTAAACATCAAGATAGATAAAAACTGACTATACACTGCAGTAAGTTTTGTATTTTCCACAACGACTTGCTAACAGTAACAAAATGCTGGAATAGCAGGACAATTAAAAATAATACCAACAACGAGGAGACGAATAAAAATTATGAGCTTTTGGTGAATTCTTAAAATGTGTTATAGATTATTTGTCTCTTGTTTTAGCTATGTCACCTTCATTTAACTTCACAAAACCCACAATATTTAGAACTGCATGTATTTTTTGGTTCAGAAACTACAAGATAGGAAATACAAAATTGAAAATTGGCAGCAATTTGTGGTTGACCAAAGTCTCAAATCATTTGACCAGCTGGGCATGGTGGTGCATGCATTTAATCCCAGCACTCGGGAGGCTGAAGTAGGTGGAGCCTTTTGAGTTCCAGGCCCTCTTAGGCTACAGTGTAAGCAAGGCTGACCTGAACTACATGGTACAACCCTGCCTCAAAAAAATTAGGACAGGGAGTTTGGCTTGGTGGCTTAAGCACCTGGCTGGCAGATGTAGGCTGTGAGCTCAGTCCCTGGTACCAACCAAAAAAAAAATAGACAAATAAATAAATCATCAGACCACTGAAAACTTACATGTAACTTAAAGTAAAAATTAAAAAATGATTTTAGAGAGCACATATTCAGTTCCAATCATTCATTTTAGGGGAAGGAAAATGAAACTACCAGAATTAAGTGATGTGTTCATAGTAAATCAACAGGTAAGTTTCAAAGTACTCATAAAACATTAACGCTCACATGTAAAACTCAGTATTGTTTATGAAATCTAAAATATTTACAAAAAACTAGTACTCATATTTCATAAATAAGTTTACAAGATGAAAGATGAATTTCTGAGTGTCCAATATACATATTCAATACAGTATATTAAGTTGCCTATTTTATTCATTGATAAAAATGATATCTCACATTATTCTCTTCTGAAAGTCTTTTTTTCTCCCAGCACTCATGATAATATTACTGGGAATAGAGAGAAAATTGCTTTCACTCTGTTGCAAATAATCAGACTAGGCCTCGTTGATTTCTTTTCCACTAATTGATAAACACGTTGGTTTAAAGACTTACCCTAACAGGCTACTACTAGTTCATGAGAATTTAACAAATTCAGCAACATTTGTGACATATTGTATGGATGTTATAAATACTATCGAATAGCTATTACCTTTAGCTTGATAACCCCTGAAAAATAATTGGCTGGCCTTATGAAGCACATAAGTTCTCACAAAAGGAAAATGCCCTGAAGCAATTTCACACCATCTTCACATATGTTCTGCCAAAATTTATGTAAAGCTGAGTCTCATAGCCTAGAGCTGTAGCAATGTAATTAGATTTCTGTTTTACAATTGAATATGCTGATATAATTTGGAGGTATTTTGTGATATATTTTGCTTATTATGCCAAAATGTCATGCTTAGAGGTTGATGTTAAATTATAATTAATTACACAGTTTCAGTGAATGACAGATAAGAACAGTCTGGAGTGGCCATTAGGATATAATTGAGGCCCAAAAGTCACAGGAACATGGAGTTATATACTCATTGGATTCTACTTGTCTTCTCAAAGTATCTTCAAAACTTACAAGACAGAAATCAAAATAAGAGTACAAACTCATTCGTGAAGTGAGTAGGTAATTTTATGATCAAATGTTCTAAGATTCCTGAGGTGTAGCCTTAAGTAGTGTTAATGGAAGTGGGATTGATTCTGAAGTAGGACCAGGTTGCATGTGGTAGGTGGTCTTCCCAGACAAGGCAGGTGATTAAGGGTCTACTAGTTTGTTTCTAGAATCACATGCATTATCCTCAGTCTCTGTGTTTGTTAAAAATGCCAGTTCTTTAGCCAAACATAACCAAATCAGAATGTATTGAGTTGGCATCATAGAGTGATTGACCTCTCACAATCTGCCCAGGCAGTTCCCTGTTGCACACTCGTGTCATAACCATTCTTCTCTAAAGTTTGGTGACAGGCAGTTGGTGGGAGACATGCAGATTATTCACAGGTGCTATATCCCATAAAGGATATCAATTCCATTGGGAAGGCCAATCACTGCAACAGGGAGACTAGTGGAGATACAGACTAGTAATTGATGTCAGAGTTTGCCAGACAGAAGGGCAGCAAAGATCTAGCCTCATGTTTGGGCAGAGCTACTATGCCAAGAAAGAAATAGATATAACCATGGCCCCTTGTAGAAGCAATACTCCAACAAGTATGGACACAAAAAGAAATAAGAAAATATCTTGAAGCTGGGCATGGTGGCGCACATCTTTAATCCCAGCCCTCAGGAGACTGAGGTAAGTGTAATGTTGTGAGTTTGAGGCTGACTTGGGTTACAACGCGAGCACAAGGCCGGCCTGGGCTACATAGTACGACCCTGCCTCAAAAAACTAGGGCTGGGAGTTTGAATCAGTGGCTTAAGCACCTGTCTGGTAGGCGTGAGGCTGTGAGTTTGATCCCCGGTGTCAAAAAAAAAAAAAAAAAAAAAAAAGTCTTAAAATTGAAAACATAGAGTTTAATTATACTAACTGTATCTACAAATGCAGTCAATCTTCATTGGTGTTTTCCTCCCAGTTCTGATGATGCATAATCAAAGAAAAAAGCAGTAGAAAGTAACATCTCCTCTAAACCCCCTCCCAAAATATATAGACAGGACAAGGAAGAAAAATCAATGCTATTTAAATTATAATGGAAACATTTAAATGGTTATTTACTTTTCTAAAAGATGAAGATCGATGAGCCCAGTGATACTGTTATTTTTTACCACACAGATCGTGCCGTTTCATTGACTTGCAGGGTAAGGAAGCCTTTATTACTGAGCTGTCTTCATTCCCCCTTTCTGGCCTCCATTTAAAATGCAACAACAGAACATAGCTGTTACTCTAACACATTCCCTGAAGGTCAGTCATTCTTAGAAACTCTCATCCATCCTCAAATAATGCCTCCACAGAAGATTTGAGCTTAGTGAAAGGAAAAATCCAATATTATGTCACCGAGAATCCAATTAGATGAGTGAAGACTGAGGAGGATGAGGAGACGAGAGTAAGTAATTAGGCACTTCATTACGACCACAGTCACAATGAGCCTCTCAGTGGAGAACAAAATCTCTTCCTCTTCCTAGTATATGCAAGACGTTAATCAACAGTATTTCAGGTAACCTGTCTCCTCTGTCTTTCATATATCATGAGTAATTCACTCACTAAAGACTTTTACCGCCTTCTCTGTATTACATAGTGGCCCAGCACATTGATAAATAAGATTACTGATATCCCTAACCTTATCTGAATTCTTGAAGGCAGGCAAAGTGTCACTTATATCATCTCCCATGAAGAATACTCACCAAATGAAATCATGAAATAAATGTAATGAAATGGTTTTGAGTTAACTATGTGTTTGCTATTCCTGCATCCTTTATAAAAGGCAGATAGAATATTGTATAAAGATACTTTTATGTTTCAAAAGATGATACAATTTTTGATCAGATCAAAGTAAGATGTTGACTATGATATGAAACAGTAACATTGGACTTTGACTCTGAAGTGAATGACAAACAAACTGGTGAGGTAATAACTAGTTTAATTACATAACAGTGTTATATATGATGGCATTTGCAAAGAGATTCTGACAGTTGATAAAGAAAGGAATGGAAGATCAGTGCTATTAAATCAGAATGTGACCTCTATGACCTCTAAGAGTCTTTACATTAGTAATTCCATGGAGTTCTATGTCACACCACAGACAATTTTCCATCATTTTAAATTGTGTTTATAAAATAGTAGAGTACAAATTTATAATAGTATTAAATTGCTGAGTTGTTAGTTTGTTAACATTTACAAATAAGTAAGTTTCTTTTAATACAGTATAGAAAATAGGTTTTACATTTGGTATGCATATTGTGGAGATAAACATCTTTACTTTTTCCATTGTCTAAAATTTTCACATGGAAACAACTATTCCACATATTTGGGACACTCTGCCCAAGAAAATACTCTTTCCTCTGAGACAAGAGGCATTGCAAACTACATCACTTTTGATGAACTCTAATATGTAATATAGATAGTAATGCTCATTTCTATTCCATCAGTGTTAATACAACCGAATAACCCATTTATGCAATTTTCCATCTTTCTAGAAGATGGATGAGTAAGCTTAATGTATAAAGAATGACAAAATGAAACACAGAAGTCTGGACAGAACAGAACAACCTCAGTAGAACTTGCAATTACCAGCATCTGTCAATCCCGCTCCATCATTTGTCATTCGTTCTGTTACTAATTCTCAAAGTTGAAATTAGGTGTCATGGAATAAATGTAATGGAAAGTTACTTCTCACCTTTTCTTAAATAAAGGATCAATAAAACACATTCAGAAAAAATGCAACTGTTATTGCTTGTCATTTTCAAATTTTCAAGATGGAGGAAAATGTACTCTCCCTTTTTGGACAAAAATATCCTTTTAGGAGCATAGTACTTAAAGAAAATAATTTTCAGTGCTTTAGAGAAAGGTTTCACCACTGTTCACATAAATGCATTTTCTAGTACTAAATCATATAATTTTAAAATGCGTTTTAGCTAATATATAGAAAGCATGGCATATATGTAAGCACGTGGATTCTCTTGACATGTCAGATCATTAGTAATGACATCAGATTTTCAAATATATTTGGAGTTTGTTAATCCTGGAATTTGAAAAAACGTTTTTGTGTCATAGCATTTATCATGAGAACATTAGAAAATTTGAAAATTATTATTATATGATTATTATAATACACGGTATAGTTTATAACATCACTGTGGCTATAAAATTGTAATAAGTAAAATAACTTAGTGTTACTATAGTCACATATAAATAGTATATACACTGGAATGAAGAAACAGATAAGAGATTAGCCAAGTATAAAATCCAGTTTAGTTATTACTGAAAATAGAATTAAATTAGTCTATGTGCATATTCTCAGTAAATTCTGCTAGGATTTGTGAAAATATTGGCTATATTTGGAAGAATAATATCAAATGAATATTCTCATGTGGTAGTATTATAAGTTTAAGTTTACAAAAATATTTCTGTAGATCAGTCAAAAATATGTTTCAACGATTTCAGAGACTTTTAAAAATCATTTTTACCTTTCCAAGCCATTACTATTTTTTCCTTTAATTTAAGGCTACCACAAAGAGCATACAAAAAGAAGTATGCATAGCCATAACTGTCAGGTGTTTTGCAAAATTTATTTTTTGTCTCTTATTCAATATTTACATATTTCCCTCATTTTCTTATGCTTGAAATTAAAAATCCATGTGACACTTTGAGGAATGACTAGCTATTTATAAATAACCCAGGAGCCACACAGAATGAAATGCTAATCAATGTTTAAACAACAGTAAATGATCAGAATTCAAACGGAGAAGTTCGTCTTTTCACACGTTTAGGAGAAAGTAGCATATCTCAGGATAGGAACTCCAAACTCCCTGTTGCTAGTTAAGTTTCTCTTCCTCTTGATAAATTTCAAAATAAGACTCACTGTGCCCTGCTCCCCATCTGAGAAGCTTCAAGGACCCTCATCACAGAGAAGTATTTCAAGAGCAGCAGTGTGAGAGGAGGCAGATTTATTGGGCAAAAGCAAGGAGGTATCCACCCTAACAGGAGCACAGACACTGGAGTGTGGGACATACAATGGTCTGGAGTTGGTACTTATGTGGTTTGTGGGGCATCATCCTCAAGATAGATAGATGATTGAGAGTGAGTATTCCTAGAATCTGTAGGTTTACTCATTACTGGGCTGGTTCAAATGCAAACCCTCTGCATGTGTTTGAAATGTGGAGATATGGTGCCCAATCATTCCACAGTGTGGTTTCTTTAAGGGTTGAAGTCTGTGGAATTTCTGAAGTTATAGCATAGAAATGAAACAGCCCAACCCCAATTTACAGACTTATTTGACCTTTAAGACTTGGAAAAAAAAAATATATATATATATACAGGGCTAGTGATGAAAAAGATATTGAAACTGGGTAACTTTGTATCTTGAAGTTATAGTTTATTTTAAAGCATATTTTTAACATTACCATTTCCTTAAATCATTTCTTTGAATCTATCTTTATTTCCATCCTACCTCACAACAGTACTTATGATTCTGGAAATCTTATTTAACATCACTTTATCTCCATTTTCGTATGTGAGGAATACAAAGAACATTCCTCTATCATCAGCCAAAAGACGGTTATAAGGAAAACAGTAAGGGTTAACTGTGGAAGAACTTGGTTAACCAGAAAACATTAAGCATATGTGAAGATTTGTCACTGAACTATTTTTGAAAATTCAAATCATAATCTTTCATTTGCTTATTATGAACTGATAAAGTACTATGCAAATAAGAATCCTTGGTAATTAGAGACAAACTAGTAGGTTACAGAAGGTCATATTGAGGAACTGACTTCCAGTTTCTCTTTTTTCCTTAATAACATAAGTTCATTACATTCTCATAAGTCATATAGGTATGGTGCTTCAGGCTGGGCTCAAACTCGGGATCTTCTTGCCTTCTTATCTCAGGGTGCTGGGATTATATGTGCATGCTACCACGCCCGGGTATTATTTCAAATTCTTTGAAATTAGGAACAACACTTCTTTTCTTTCATAGCTTTCCTTAAACAAATGTGTTCCTTCTATCAAAAACTGGTTAATGTGCGTTCCATATAGAACACTTGAAGAAGTTTATAGAGCTCTAGTCAGTTTATAGGGACGTTCCATAATTATTTGGCTTTATGTGCATAAATGAAGTTGTTATTCTCCAGTTGCTTTCTAATCCTACTATTAACTATTCAAAGAATGCTACAATGATAGCACAACATGCTTGCATTAAAATACATGAGACAGTAATACCAAGTAAATAGATGAAATCATAATGTGTGCTGTGTACATCCAGAATCTGTGCACGTGGAATATTTTGGGAGTGATGTCAAGAAACCTATACCTAAATAGAACTGTTCAGTTTAATAGAAATATTTAACTAAGGGAAAAACCCCAACACAGGTGAGTAATTAGGTTGACTGAACTAATAATTGTAAGACAAACATTTAATTTGTTTATGAGTAATGACTTAATTTCTTGGTTCCCTATCCTTTTCTAGGATTCCTTACAGTTTCTCATGCTCTACTGGTCCTTTTTCTTTTTTCTTTTTTTTTTTTTGTAATAACCATGTAAGAAATAAAGGAACAACTATTGAGCGACATCATCACAATCACATATCAAAACAATCATCATTTTAAATAAATAATCAACAAATTGGGTTTGTAATAAAAATGTCAACATAAGTTAAGTCTTGATTTTTTATGCATAAATGAACCTAAGCCAATTCAGAAATTTGGGTAATAAATTTTCAAGCAAGTAAATCTTCTTGTATGTAAGTGATTCAATGCTGGTGGCACCTACGCTAGAGCAAATATTACTTGATCTCATCTATTTCTATGGTATGAGAAGGCATCTGCACAGTGATATATCACGTGTATTTGTCAATACATGTCCACGTGTGTACAGTTTTTCCTCACTTCAAATGGAATCTTTTCCTTTGAGGTACCAACTTTATCTTTCCTTTGTTTCAACTTAGTCTCATGTCAGATTTAATAAGTCTGTAATGAAAGTCTTGATTTTACATCTGCAGGCAGGCTTTTTGGGTTTGAAACAAAATTGCTAGATGTTACGCTGATTTTCTCTCACCCCCCAATTTTGATTTCTTTGATTTGAAATATTGTACTAAGTTCCTGTTTTAGAAATAATATGTGATTCTTAATTGTGACTAATTTAAATTACAAACACACATAAACTTAAATGTCTAGAAGGAATCGTAATTCTTGCGTAGGGTATGCACAGTGTGGAGACATTTCACTGCAAACTAACACTGCAAGATTGCTAGTGTTGGCTTGTTCTCTATATGAAGCTAGAATTTCAGAAGCCTAGAGGGGTATTAACCCGCTGCAGTTATTCACATTTGCCCAAGTAGCCTGTTGATTTCCAAACCGTCTAAGGCTGCCTCACAAGGCCTGAGGCATTAATGTAATAATGATCAGGAACTGGGATTGAATTCCCAGGTCCTCACAGACATAGTTCATGCTGAATGTTTGTTTCTTTAGGAATATTGACAATGTTTAGACTGGGAAAATGTGACATTCCATTATCCTTTGTATAGTGGTTGTCAATTGGTGATTCTTTATTATATTTCAATCATGAAAGAGCAATCTAAGACATAGGAAATGTGTTTTCTCTTTCCAAAACCTATTAGAAGAAAACAAATAAGGATTAGGGCATAAACTTCTTTTGTTCATCTAAATGTAGTGAACACAGTGGGATGCCCTTTTATGCTAACAACGTCTAGGAAAGAATTGAAAGGCTTGCTGAGCCAGAAACATAAATGGCTTTGATAGAACTGGAGTTGAAAACCTTTATTTACATTCACTCAGTGTGAATGTGAGCTTCCATATGGTCAAACCTAAGGCTTATGGGTCTATGGGGAAGGTTAATATGTTATCCGGCTCCTCTCACACAAATTATATTCTGATAGCAACCATTATCTTTCTCATAGTTTTCTTTCTTTTATGAGCCTTCCCAAACTATTCTCCCCCTTGGCCTACAAAAAGATTCCCTCCTCCACCAGCCAGTTCAGCATGATTGACTCGAAAGGCAAGTTGCTTTCCTTTCTACTTCAGAAAAAATAATGCCTTGCCAAGACATTTCCTTCAAAATTTTTCAGTTCCTTGATATTTAGATACAGGAAAAAAGAAGGCACATGTTTGTCTTACATTAGAGGATTTTATTGCTTAGTTATGTTGGTGATGATGAATTGTAATGGTTGTAGTCATTTTCTTATATAACATCAAAGTATATTCTTTCAGTGTTCTGCTTTCACATTTATTTTCTGTAATCCAAATACTCACTAACTATATAGCCTCTAGGTGAAGTCTCTTGCATTCTAAGCAATGGATGAGATACAGCGTTGCAGAATAAAAATAAAAGTGGGGAAGATATTACAGTACTCTCAATCATTCTTTCATTCACGTTGTCACCTAGTCACTTCACACATATTTACAGAGGTTCTTTCACTAAGATTTACTATGATAACAGAAATGGAGATTCAGGCTTGCCCTGATGTGCCTGAATAACTGGTTCAGAGATCCTCAAGTGGATGTTTTACATGAATACTTGCTTATTTTGGCAGAAGATGAAAGGTGGAGATGGTGGCTGCTGGCCTCAGAAGATTAAGACCTGGATGGAGGCGATGCAGGAACATACACTGTTCCCTTATGATGCAGAATGAATTGAAACTAAGGTCTGGGGTGACAGGCATGAAGGCAAGTCAGAGCACCTACTGTCATGCAGCCTGATAAGCTATGTCCAGAGACAACCTGCAATCCTCCTAGCTCTAGACAATAAGAATTGACACAGAGTGTATAGAAAAAGGGCTTTGCTTTCTCTTCACCAAAAAGAGCCTTATAGATCAGAGCATTTAGTGCTTCACAGTTGCTTAAGCGAGCAGTACCTACTTCCAGTGTTTCAGGCTTGTGTGGGGCCACATAACAGTCATCCCTTGTGAACTCCCAGGAGAATCTGGTGGGCACTTTCAGGTCACTAATATTCTACATGAATAGTTGCAGGCAGGGGTAAGTAAAATTTGTATGCTTCTTGATTTCACTTGGCTTTTTCTAGTAGTTGCAGAAGTAGAGTATTATGGTTGATTTCTGTATGTATCCTTGTGCTCTCTTAGACAGACTTTAGAAGGCTGATTGAATCATGGGGTGATATACTTACATGTGATATTAGGAGGCTTGGCCTGGTTGCAAGAGGAAGGTCCTGATAGAGTATACCTCCCTCCCTAGTTCCTCTTCTCTCTCTCTCTCTCTCTCCCTCTCTCTCTTTCTCTCTCCTGTCTTTCTCTTATTTTCTTGCTGCCATGACATGAGCAGATTTTCTCTGTTGGGGGCTTAGTACCATCATGCTCTCCTGCCTTAAGCCAACTAACTATGGAATAATAAATTCACCCAAAATAAACCTCTTTTTAAATTCTAGTTTTCCCATACTTATCCTAACAAGAAGAAAGTGAATAAGACAACTAGATAAAAAGAGGTCTCAGGGATTTAGCTCAGTGGCACAAGCGCCTGTCTGGCAAGTATGAGGTCGTGAGTTTGATCCCTGGGACCAAAAAAGAAAGAAAGAAAAAGAAAAACAGGTCTTATTTAAATGGATAAAGTAGATTTTAGATACTGAGCTACTAAAGGAGATACTTATATTACATGGGGCTAAGGCAATACATATTCTGGATAAATAAGTAAATAAAACCTAAAATGAGGTGCTACAATAATTCAGAATAGAGTTTTATGGGAAAACAGAACATGGCCACTGAATCCATATGCAAAAGACTGCATTTTGAAAGTATACAGAGAAAAAATAGAGAAACCATAAAAGACACTACAACAAGGGGAATAGCAAGATATTCTATGGTCCATTAATGACCTTGAGAGAACTTGACTGTGTTTGGGGCACGTTTCAACTAGGACCTAGGCAATAGATGAGAGACAGGAAATACTTGAAGATGGACTTTGAAGATATTTCAGCTCATACCAATATAACAATCTGTGAAAATAGTGCATTAATGGAGTGAAACCTAGATTCTTGTCTACTGCCTGTGAATTGTTACACAATATAGAAATTCTGTTCCCTTATCACTATGGAAATAATCCCTCTGACAGAAGTAGGAACGAAGAGAAATAGAGAAACTATCTGCATGACAGTGGCATACTTGGTACACCTGTGGCTGAAGCTCAAACAATGCACACTGGACTTTCAAGAGTATCCCTGTACTCCTAAACAAGTCATAATTTGTTCAAGCGAATTTGAGTAGTCTCATATCTGCAAAAACAATGAAAATGGTACTGAACCACAATTCATTTTTTAAAAATATTTATGAATTTTAAGGGAAATTTATAAGTGGCAGAGAAAAAAAGATGGAACATCTATGTACCATTTGGAGAAAGGATTAAGAAAATGGAGGATAGATACTGAATGGGAAAAGGTCCCTCTCCTAAAAGCCATGCTATTGGCATGAGCATGAATATGGCAGATAAATTATAGCCCAGTGGGGGTGAACATATGGCATGTGTGCCTCAGTGGGCTGTTTGTTATCGTTGAAAGCTCTGAGATGTTTGCCATCACTGCTATTGTTTTTTTCTTTTGTGGCACACTAATGAAATCCAGGAGGCAGTTTTGTTCAGTGCCTGGCTGGGGTTCCAGAGAAATGCTTCCTGAAGTGAACACAGACATTTGGTGACCATCAGGAAGAACTTCAATGTTTGCAATTTAAATCTCAACAAATGCTAGAGATAATGGTTAGATAGAAAAAGAAATTGCTAAGAACTTAAGAATTGTGTAGCTACTTTTGATTTGTATTTCTCTGTTACATTTTATGTTTTAAAATTTTAAAATGTTAACGGAAATTGGAGAGTTAAGTCTCCTACACTTGTACACTGATCCGTAAGTGTTCTCATTTATCTAGTTAACACAGTTGTCTCGTTTTTTTTAACACTTACTTTCACTTTTCTTCAGGCATAATTGTAATGAGATGGCTAATATAGATATCAGATTCTGTTTAGCTCCATTACAAATATTTGCCATATCTTATATGCCATTAAAATATTCATATTCAGTAAATGAATATAATCTTTATTGTTTGGTTGACAATGAAAAGTGATAATATTCATTGATTCTGTATTCACCATTTGTGGACCTTGTTATACATAGTGTATGCTATTCTATGTGGAATATATGAAGAGGTCTCTATGCAATTAAGCATCTCTGCACTAAAAGGCAAATTCAAAAGGTAGTAAAACATAGAAGGGAATTTGCTCCCTGATGATTCCACACTGAGAAATAATTTGAGCCAGCAACTGAAAATTGTCAACAGAAATCTCCATGCACCTCAGGGAATCTTTCCTAACCACATATTCTACAGTGACATAGTCAGCTAGGCTTTGCAAATGCAAAATTCTTATAGTTATGGCAAGTTAATATTTGCACTGTTTAGAAATACTAAAACTGAAGCAGGAGGATCAATGCAAGTTCAAGCCCAACTTGGGCTACAAAGTGAGTTCAAGGCCAGCCTGAACTGCATAGTGAAACCCTGTCTCAAAAAAGACATAATAATAATAATAATAAAAATAATATAACAATCAAAGAAATATAAACAAAAATTTACTAAACGGTTAGTTTTTTATGTAGATTGAAAACGATTTGTGTATTTAGTCATAAAATTGGACAAAAATATGTAGAAAAATTAGGTAGTTTGAAGATTCTCAAATTTCTTTTAATTAAGAAACTTTTGGGATAGGTTTACTGACCTTTGAGTGAAAGGCTGTACTTACAAGAATGAAAAAGCCTATTTGCTAATGAAATGATTGCATTCAGTTTCTCTTTTCTTTTATGATATCATCAATTCAAGGTCTTTCTCCACTATGTAGCCATGGATATTGTTATCCTCTCCTATTTGTCGTATTTCTTCTAATTAGTTATTTTTCCCTTCGATTTCACGAAATAATACAAAATTTCATAACAAAATGTATAAGACTAGGATTGTTATATTCAAGTAGTTACTCAGATTACAAGACGTCAACAAAAATGATTTGCTCTTACCAAGAAGAAATGCACTGACATTAGCATAAAACATTCTTTCCAATGAACTAAGAGAAAGTAGTAGTATAAAAGAAATATTTGCATGTATATTAAAATATTTTTGATACAACAGACCATCTGAATCTCTACCCACTTCCCATCTTCCAATTTATCTATCTTTCATTTTGCTCCATATATGTATATATTATCTTATTCAAGATACCATGTGATATTTAGGCTAGTGTGTCAGACTTATTTTACTTAACATTTTATTCTCAAGATGCATCCAAATATATCAAGTTTATCCTTATGGCAAATTAGCACTCTGTTGTGTATAAATTTTCTTTCTCCATTCATCTGTTGATGGACATATTCACTGTTTCTCATGTCTAGCTATTATAAATTGTACTGCTATGGACTTGGTGTTATGACTCGTGCCTGGATGTTCCCCCAAAGCCTCATGTAGTCATAAGTGAAGTTTTTCAGAGGTGGCTGAATCTACAGTGTGTAGTGCTGGGATTAATTCATGGTGCAATGCTAGGATCAATCACACAAGGATATGAGCACTACCAACCCTAAAGAGCCTAGACAAGATATAAGACATAGAAAGAACCATGGTCATCCCTTGATACTTCATTACCTTCTGCTTTCAATGAACAATTTCTCCTCTGTGATGACTATCTGCCATGTCACCCTGCCTTGGGGCCATTCTATTATGGATTGAAACCTCTACAAATATTGAGCAAAATAAACCTTTCCTATCTTAACCTGTGGATGTTGCATATTCTGTCTTATCAATGAGAGAGAAGTAACTAAGACACATTGCTATGCATGTATCCAGGTAATATGATAATTTTAACTGTTGGGAAGATACCTAGAAAGAAGAGAGCTGGGTCAAATGAAATTTCTATTTTTTTAGGGTTTTGAGGAATCTCCACACTGAGTTCTATATATTTCACCATGTTCTAAACTATAATCAAAATACATCAATGATCTAAGTGTTAGAACAGAAACACTTGATAAGGTGGAAGATAAATAGGTACAACTTGCATAGACAAGGACTTTTTGAAAAAAAAAAGTCCAAATGGCATAAAAAGCAATACTAAAAATCAATAAATAGGATCATATAAAATTTAAAAAACTTCAGCAAAGGAAACAACCAATAGAGAGAAGAGACAATCTACAGAATGCGAAAAAATTTGCCAGTTATCCCTCAAAGTTCTCCTTTCTAGAATATACTGTGCAACAAATTTAAAAAAATACACTGTCAAAAATACAAGACACAGTCAGAAATGGACAACCTAAATGAACAGACACTTTTCAGAAGAGTATAAATGGCCAATAAATTCATGAAAAATATTCAACATCAATGAGCATTAGAGAAAAGTAAATTAAAACTACTTCATCATACCAACTTACCAAAAAATGGCTATCATCCTAAAATCTAACTGTAACAAATGCCTCTGAGGGTATGGGGAAAAGGGACTTTTCTACATGGTTGGTGAGAATGTAAAGTAGTTATTTCTTTGAAGAGAAAATCTGCATCAACTTCCATTTATCCCTTCAGATTTATTTTTTGCATTTGAATACAAAAAGTAAGAAACCTTGAGTTTGAAATTCATCAGAATAATATAGATTCCTAGAAGTTATAAAACATATTAATACAATTGGATAATTTTACTCTAACAATCCCAGTGATATCAAATGAAAAGTATTTCTTAACCTCTAAAAGGTTTCACTTTCAAGTTTTCAGGTTCTTTCTTTGGCTATAAAGCATAAATAAAAGTATTTGGACTATATCTGGCTTTGTATTAAGGATAATAATAAAAAGGTGAAATTACTTAATTCTTTGTAATTTTCCAAGCATCATGGCCCCCTATAGTAAGATCAGGTGGACAGCTGGGTGTTGGGACTTGTGCCTAGAGTGGAACAACCAGTCTCAGTGGTAGGATGTGACCATTCTACATTCTGCAGCATGTGGGGACCAAAAGCAAACCCAGACAGTAGGGTCCTGGATCAAATCCAAAGTCCAATATAGAGAACACAAATTGGAAGGAATTAAAGGATGCCAGGTGTAAACCAAATACCAGAGCAAATAATACAACCAAGTACTTAAATAGATGCAAAAAATAGGACAAACTTGTATATCAAAAGAAATGGAAAGTTATAATTTTTATTTATAATTTTATCTCTAACCCTATTATTCATTTTTCACAAGCATAAAAGCATTTTTAAACAATTTTTTTATTCCCAATACAGAAGTAAGTTGAAGCTTTGGTAGTTTCATGATTAACTCAAGATTACATATCAAATTAAATAAAAGCACACATTTAAGTCTTCTGGCTATGGTATTTTTTTATTTATACTCATACACTTCAGTTTAGTTAATTCCAGTACACTGTTCCAATGATGAAGGTTATTCATTTATGCCAGTATAAATTTACTGTACAATACAATCATACTTTAATAAACCAAAATATAGAAGACAATGATATAGTTACACTAAACTTGAAGGTTCAGTTAGCCTTAAATTCTAAATCCTCATTTTGGGCTCTAATTACATATTATTGAAAAGTAACATTTCTTAATTTGATCCTTCTTTTCACAATCATACATGAAATTGGAAAGGAAATAATCTGGGGACCATTTCCAGTCATCTTCTCATCCAACTTGGCAAATCATTTCAGTGAGATGAAAAAAATATGCTTTTAAATTTAACTTGCTTTAATAATAAAACTATGTTCATAGACAAAACCCAATTAAATCGGTGATAACAGGCCACAAGAAAGTTGTACTGTTAGCAAACATGTGTCTATTTCTTGGTATAGTTTTTAAGATTGAGTGTATTAGGGCTGGGAGTTTGGCTCAGTGGCTTAAGCGCCTGTCTGGCAGGCGTGAGGTTGTGAGTTCGATCCCTGGTGCCACAAAAAAAAAAAAAAAAAAAAAAAAAAAAGATTAGGTGTATTAAAATTGAACAGATTACCCACCTGCAAGTAGACAGAGCCATTTCCTTTGTGATTATCTGGGCACCTGTTTTTGTAATCATTAAGAATGGCTGGTGGTGAATTAAGATTCACTGCATAGTTCCCAGAACAAGTATTTAGAGTTTACACTTTTAATAAACCCTACATACTAAAGTCTTGAAAAAAAAAAACTCATTGTAGGAAAATACACAGAACACAAAGGCATTGTCTGCTATTGAGTTAACAGCTGTGTTTTATGAAGACATCGCGATGGTGAAAGTGGTTTCTCAATTTAACTGGCTTAGGAGTTGCCCCGGGGATTAGTACAGCACACTTCTGGGTGTCTCTGCTTGTGTCCCGAAGGAGTGACCTTGGGAAGTATATGTGGTCCCTTGCACTTTTCTTTGGGTTCTTCCCCTCCTCATATTTCAGCCTATAATTTAAACAGCTTTGCTCTTCTATGACATCCCACCATACTGTTGTCTCACTATCTTACATAGTTTAGTTGTTCTATGTTATGGCTTGAATTGGATTACCACCCGCAAATCTTCATGTGCTCATAAGCAGGAAATTATGGAGTTGGGTGGATCTAGGGAATAAGGGTGAGTGGTACTAAATTAGTGCCCTGATTGGTTTAGAATAGTTCTGAGTATGGAAAATGAAAAGGCCTACCTTAGGCGTGGGTGACATCGCCCAAATGGCTTGTGCCTGAAAGGGAAAAAAGGGAAAGGAAAGCTTGCTTATGATGATGCTTTCCACCTGTCCTGCATTGGACTGCTTCTCCTCTGTGATGCCCCTCTGCCATGCCACTGTTAGAGCCAACTATGAACTGAAACCCGTACAAACTGTGAGCAGAAATAAACCTTTCCTCCTTTAACTTGTGTTTGCTAAGTATTGTGTCCCACCAATGAGGAAAGTACTAAAACATTCTACAACCACAATCTGACTTTTCTGTGCTTACTGATACATAGGGGAGGTCACGTGACGAATGTAGCCTGTGAGATTTAGAGGGATACCTAGCTAGTTCACCCTTTTCATTGCCTCCTGCTTCCTGTTGTGACTTGCATATGATACTGAAGTTGGGAAAGGCTGATGAAAATTAGTGGCTAAGGACTGGCATACTCAGGTTGTTAGGTCAGACAAGCAGTAGAAGCCTAAGCCTGAGATACAGGCGAGTTGGTGCAGCCACTGAATCTGCATCAAATTGCTAATAACCGGATTCTTCATTACAACAGGATAAACTCTTACTTGTTTCAGCTCATACAATTTTATTAGCCCTTCGAGTTAAGGCGATTATAAAAGTAAAATGGACATAACCTATTCACATTTGCTTAAGTAGCTAATAAAGGGGAGATTAAAGCAAAGTAAGAATTATTAATTTTCAAAGCAATATGAGAATTATTGTCTGAAATTTGGAGAAAATCAGAAGATAAAACATTTACCACTAGAACAGACTACACATCGGAAATTTGTGCCTCTCTACATCTCATGAATCCAATAAGTCCCCACTATATACTTGCTCTAAAAGAAAGTATCTTTCATCAAATGTTGATACTCTCCAGGAAACCCTTTAAAATTCTAAGCTTATTCTGTTAAAAAAATGCATTCTTAAGGAGAAAAACATATATAAGTTCTATATATTTAAACAAGTCCCCGGTTGTGAATTAATTGGGGGAATAAAGTTTCCTTCGGAGAAAATTGAGACATTCCCTTCTCCATGGGGGAAAAAAAAATCAGCTGAGATATCCATAGTGAGAGCACTTCCTCTCATTCTTCTGCCCACACCACAGAAAAGGGAAGGAAGAATGAGAAGGAATAGATTGCGTCTTCCAGAGACCCTGAGTGACAGGATGGCAAATGAGGGTCATCACTTTAATTAGCTTCACTAACCCAGTGCAGGGTGAAAAATTACTTCCTGAGACAAAAGTTGCCAACTGCTGAAAAGATGTGAGTGAAAATTCTGGTATGTCAAAAAACCCTGCCCCATTATTTGAAGATTTTATTAAGGAAGTTAGAGGCATCTGAGTAACATGTATGAGGAATGAAAAACAGATGAGAAATACTGCCTCTTATGATTTTTAATCAAATGATAATTTCCTTACTGGCATAGTCTTAGTATATTATGGTAGCTGTATTAACATACCACATGCTCATCATTTATACTAATGAAGAATATTGAAAGACAATGTGAATCATTTATAAATGCACAGGAAAGAATGAATCTGCCCCATTTCAGCCCACTCATGCACTTGCCTAGAGAGCTTCTACACAGCTGAGAGCAAATAATGCACCCTCTGAAATTCTTGAGTTCTTAATTCACAATCTTTGACTTGCTTGGTTCTAGTAAGTGATGGGATTCTTGGTCTTCCTTTTGCTTTGTAATTTTGAATTTTATCATTTCTAGAGAGATGATTGTTGAGTTTATTTCTATTTTAAATGATACATAGATACGCACTGAACTCTGATCTTTTGCATGCTAGCAGTGCTACTGTTGTTGAAATATGCTTTCCACATACCTACCTTGATTTTCACAGTTTTGTCCTGAAATCCTAAAGAGTGTGCATTTATAATTTTCTTCTTTGTCTGTAAAATTTGATATGATAATCTTCTACTCTTCTATAAATTAAAACATAAATTTTGCTTCTGGAGATTTACCATTGCAGAAAATTATATTTCATAGGCTATTCAGAAAAATAGAAGCTATATTCCTTTTGGAGATACGATGTATATATGGGCAATAAAACACTAGATCATAGTATCTCTCTGCATATAGCACATCCTTTCATTTCTAACCTACCTGTGTCTTCTCCTTTTGGATGATTTCTCTTTCTGCAAAGCATTTCACTTTTTTGTGCTTATATTTCATAGGAGAAGATAAATAATCCAGCATGGTCAATCATTGCTGTCACTTGCCTACCAAAATTATCGATACATAACTTTTAATCACATTCTTGGGAGTAGGTTACAGTTCAGTTGCTACCTATAAACAGATAAAATAAATCCTGTTGTGTTTAGTAAAACAAAGGATCCCTGAGGAACAACTACTCTGCAAGTACTTTAAGGCATTATTAATTCTTATGAAAGCAAAAAGGTTATTTTCTTAACACTCACTTTAACTATTTTATCAAATAATTTTTTCACAATCATTTTAATGACTAAATAAGTATCCTAGAGGACGTATATAACTATATATATATATATATACACAAGTGTATATATATAAATATATAACTTATATATAATTTTTATATATATATAAACTATATATAGTTAAGTTTTCACCTTGGTTTCTCTCTATATCTGAAATTCTTTAACTATTCTCAGTCTTGTACATGTCTCTGAAAATAGTGATTGAGCAATACATAGAGGACCAAATTCAAACTATAATGATTGATTTAATATAGTACTCACAATGGCCTGTTCAATTTCACATAAAAACATGCATTGGTTCATCTGTGATAACCCCAAGAACAAACATTTTCTTGTTAATTACCTCATATTTTGAAGAAAGTAGTGCTTTTATTTGTCTGTTATAGGGAAATTAATGAAAATTTTGAACCTGCAGCTGCATGCAAATATCATTAACATGAAATGTATATATATTGGATGTAGTAAGAAAAATATGTTAGTTAATAAAGTCATTATTAATTTGCTGACAGTATGAAAAATGATTAAAAACCAAATGCTCTAGAGCTCTCTTTCCTTTCTTTGCAATCAGTACTTAGCAAAGACAAATTTCTGTCAATAGACATAAAGATAGTCAGAGAAAGGGAAAGAGATAAAGGGACAAAGAGACGAAGAGATGGCTTCTCCAAATAATATTTCTGTTTGAGAGTTGGAGAACTTTGCAATGGGAATACATGTGCCATAGCAAACTTTGGCCATATCCATAGGGTTAACCCAAGAGAAAAATTTTAAAGACCAAAAAAGGAAGGTCACACGAAGTATTTTGAAACAGTGCCTAGGCCACAATGATTAATTACAGGAATGGCGGTAGTCAGGGGTTGATCAGACACTTGCTAGACAAATGTCGTTATAGAACTACTTTTTATAATGTCTTTTGACCCACTTTTTATAAACTAATGGTACTGGTGGTCTTTTGTGACAGTTGCTAAGGCAATGATGTTTAGGAACCTTTTCTTATAACTCTCAGTTTTATTTAATTTTTTTTAAGTTGGCCGTATGTCTCCATTTTGAATTTGACAACTTTCACATTTCTTCCATAGCATTTTATCTTGTTTGTCTCAGTGTCTTGAGTTAGAAAAGTATTAATTGAATTCAGTGAATTGCTATTAAAATTAAATTTAAATCTATTTTATAAAGCTTGCAACAACAATTGTAATTATTATTTTGATCGCAGTTGCCATTGTATTTATTTCATAAAACATCATCCTGAAGATGACTCTTTCTTTTCTCTTCTTCTTCTTTTTTCTTTTCTTTTCTTTTTTCTTTTTTTTGTCTGTATTAGTCTTGGCCAACTAACTTACAGTACCTAAGATCTGGTTTCCCTTATTTTGAAAAAGGAGAGATTAAAAGTACACAGATGGAAATGATGAAAATATATTTTGAGAAAGTACATAAAGTACTTGATACAAGGACTGGTAACTGTTGGTCATTCTTCTTGTTAATAATAATAATTTTGAAATATCTGATACATGTAATACAGTTGTCCTTCTTGGATTGTTTTGAGAAAATGCAATTTTCCATGAACTTTGAACATTACTGCACTTTTGCATTAGGAAAATTTATATGGCAAAGTCTTAATCACTCATTACCAGGACCATTTATTTGTGTTATATTTGCATGGTGACTGCAATAGATAAGTAATCTCCCTTCTTCCTTCTGGTCTCTCTATTCAGACAAACTACAAGCTCATTTCTGCTTATTAAAAAAGATGATGAATCCATGAAGTTGTGTTCCAGTTTCGTGTTTAACCATTCCTGATGGGTTCTTTAGGATTTGAGTGGGGAATGGGGGAGTCATAGACAACCATGCAAACCAGCATGAAGTTCTGGCAACTGATATTGCCATGAGTAACACAATCATTTGTCTTTATCCCAAGAGTGTCATGACTTCTGCCAATATTTTTTAAAATTGTGATGACCTACCATCTAGCTTGTAAGTAAGGTAAAATTTCAGAAGGTACACAGTTCTTTTTTTGGAAGTTGGGGGTAAGTATTGAGGATTGAAACTGGGACCCTGTACCTGCTAGGCAAGTAGCTGCAGTCTTTTAAAAAGGTTATTCCAAGGTAGAATCTGGCTAAGATGCCACAGGTTACAACTGAACTTGTTATTTTTCTGCCTCAGATTCTGGAATAACTGGAATTACAGAAGTACATCACTGTTCTTGGATATGTACTGCACAGTTCTTGATAAAGTTTAATTCCAAGAAAAATATTATAAAACATTAATCTCTTGAGAAGCATAAAAGTTAAGGAATTTAAAAAAACTTATAATTGACACACTGAATATTTAATTCACTACTTGATAAACACAGCACTTACAGTGAAGGAAAACCAAAACAGCATTGTATAAAAGTGCATTGTCTACTATGACAATAAACATGTGAAATTGATTTTCTCCTACTATCAAAAATAATGCACAAAATGTTCTATTCAGAAAAGTTAGGGGACTTTATTTCATGGCATTTCATTCAAATTAAGTGATTACCTTATCCCACTAGGAAAACGAAATCTGTGCTCAATCCCCCGCCCGACATTTCGATCTACATTAAGAGGAAAGTTCAAACTGTACGCTCAGATCTGAATATGATAACCAAGGAGTCTGTCTCAATAAAAGATAGGAAACTAAACTTTTGCATTTTTAAGAGTTTGCTATATGGAAGTTAACTTCAGAAAATGAATAAACAAGCCAAAAAGAAATCTAAGGAATAATTTTCAATTGAAAGGGCTACCTAGATAATTCTGTTTTAACATTGCTTGTGAGTTAAATGTATGCATACACGAAAGGTAAAATACTCAGGTAGAATTTGTCTTATTTACTTTTTCCTCCTGCCTTTGAATTTGTGTTCAAAAGAAATATAAATACAGAGTGTTTACACATGTAAGTGTAACTTTAAATAGGATCCTCTTCATTTTGGTTTCAAACTTTTAGCATGATATTCAAAACAGTTTATAGCATATTGGTATCTGAATATAGCAATAATAGAAAGGAAACTCACCACAATTAATAAAGACTCATGAAAGTTCTAAGAAGTTTCCACATCAAAGGCTCATAGAACAAGTTGGTGGCTTGACTGTACTAAAGCATAGGTATAAAACTTTCCTGTGGCTAGCAGAAAACAAAACCCATTCTGAATTCTTATATTGTCCACAATAGTAGGGGTGAACAAGCTACAATCACTTCCTTGTCTTGCTGCACAAGAGTAGAAATAGAAGACGGGCGTCGTGGCGCACGCCTTTAATCCGCGCACTTGGGAGGCTGAGGTAGGTGGAGCGTTGTGAGTTCGAGGCCGGCTTCGGCTACAACGTGAGCGCAAGGCCGGCCTGAGCTACACAGTGCGACCCTGCCTCAAAAAACCAGGGCGGGGAGTTTGGCTCAGCGGCTTACGCGCCTGTCAGGCAGGCGCGAGGGTGTGAGTTCAATCCCCGGTGCCAAAAAAACAAAAAAAACAAACAAACAAAAAAGAGTAGAAATAGATGTCTATCCAGTCGGGACCAGGATAAGCAATTTAGATCGAAACTATAACTCAGTGTCTCTAAAGATAACAGACTTGAGACTCCAGTATAAATACAGGATTCCAGTTTTCAGCATAGGTAATCATAGGCAGTAGAAGGTAAATAGGTGCCCACTTTACAGCTGAAGGCTCTTCATCATCAATTAGTATAAGTATCAAGGTTTAAAGCATAAAGAAAAACTAGTAGCTTAAAATAGCAAAAGAAAAATACCTTCAGCAAAAAAGAATTAACATAGGAGCATATTTAGATTATGTGGCAACTTTCTAAAAAAAAACCTGTATAAATTACTACGTTTGATATTAACGTTAGAAAGCAATAATAAAATAAATACTCAGAAACAGGAAAAAATAACATTCATGAACCACTAGCAGGAAATTATGTAATAAAACATAGTTAGATATGCATGAGGCCTCAGTTGGGATATGAAAGCACAGGTTTGAAATTCTGGAAATGAAAACTTGATCATAAACATGTAATAATTAAGAAAAAAGTTAGATGGACCCCAAGAATAATGACTATTATTGAACTGTAAATTACTAATAAGGAACAGATAATATGGAATATAGAAAAAATGAGAAATGAACGATAGCTTCAAATTCTGACTTACAAAAAAGAGAAATACTCTGAGAAAAAAATGAGAAAATGAAGAAGAGGAAATGTTTAAAGGAAAAATAAGTAAGATTTTTTGTTAATCACTGAAAAGGTATGAACCATTAGATATAAATATTAATGAAGACTATTAATAAGAATCAGGTACTTTAAAACACTGTGAAACTGTCAAACAGCAAAAATAAAAATATTTCTTAAATGCTACTAGGGAAAAAATAAATTACTTGATAGTGATCACACTGGGTGATACAATCCTTTCAACAATAACCAGAGTTGCCAGAAGATCATCAAATATTATGTTTCAAAGTTTGAGAGAAAATCACAACCAACCTTAAATTGTACATGTACATAAACTGTTATGTGCATGTGTACTTTAAATTAAACTTCTTGTTTCAAATACTAGACATATTTGGCAGGAACAAATATTCATGAATTAAATACAATCGTTTGCTCAGAAGAAATGTGGCTCCATACGAGGACTGGGATTGTAAGAGTCAGGGGAATTAAAATATATTTTTAAAAATTTGCGTTTTTTAGATGATGGTTCCAAAATTCCAAAGAACAATAACTTACTATGGATGAGATTTTAGAAACTGATGTATAAAAAGACCATTGTCTTGTTCAGAAGGATAGAGATCATAAATACATGTTGATAGAGAATGAAATTACACATGCATAAAAAGATATTGAGTGGAATTTATTTATAGATCTAATACATAAATGACAAGCATGATGATTAGAACAGAGGTACTTTAGCCAATACCTTGAGCTGAGATAAAAGTTCTTAACCTCCTTCTGAGTGTCTGATAGATAACACTGGCTAGCAAAGTTTCAGGCTGAATTTTATCTCGTGGACTCAGCCTTAACCTGATGGTCAATATCAAAAGTAGAAAAAAAGTTGAGATCATGGGAAATATTATACCATAGCTTCATGACCAGAGTGAGAGGGCATCCTAAAAAGCTATTCACAGAGATTTGGCGAGCTTTGATGAAGACATCTCTCCCCTTGCTAATGCTCATGGAACTCATGCAGTCTGGTATTGACACAGTGAGGCCCAGGAGGTTCATGAGAGGGAGTGGTGAATACCGTGAATAATAAAGGGTCTTTTTGAGAGGTGATTCTGAGGTTAAATTGTATTTGACCGTAGACACTGGTGACTAGTTCTAATATAGAAATTTCTGTGACGATTTTTAGAATGTGCTGAAGGAACAACAGCATAGCATATTAAGAAGAAGAAGGTTATTGTCAGACCCCAGTGGTTCATTAGCTCTGTTTGAGAGCAAAGGTTGTGGGACTCCAGGCAAACTAAAAGAGTAAAGCAAACAAACAAAAAAATCTCTTTCTAAATCTTCTGAGATGTATTAATGATGCGCAGGGGTGACTTCATGATTGCTTTATTTTCATTTCTAAGAAGACCTTAATTTATGAAAAGTTATATATATATATATATTTATTTATTTATTTATATATAAATATACATATATATTTATATTTGGTATTGTATAAATGTACATTTTAAAGTATTCTGATGTCATGAATTAAATACAATTGTTTGATCAGAAGAAACAACTGAGACTATATATCTAACATGTTGCCAAATTCAGACTATATTTAGTTCATCATGAGCTTAGGTGAGTGTGAGGTAGGAGAAAGCCTATATATTTAAATGTGAATATTTTGCAATTAGGTAAAAACATTTCATGAAACAGATTCTATGCAGTCATTTCATAAAAGTTGGCTCTATGCCTTCTGACCTATTGCAGTCCTTCTATGATGCTTTCCTGTTTTTTCTCAGATGAAGATCAATAAAGTAAGCTTTTCTCAATATGTTTCTGTAATATCCCCTATACCATCAGACAAAAAAAGATGGTCAATTAGATCAATTTCTTTTTGCTTTAGATGAACATTGTTAAGAAAGTTCATGAATCTATACCAAACTTCATCAAACATTTAGTTACAAAATATCCAAAGAAATATTATTAATTTTGAAAGCTCCTCAGTGCCTCAGAAATAAAAGTTGAGTCAATCTGAACAGTTTGCTTTGTTTCATGCAGAATATGCTTTTTACAACAACCTAAAACAGAATTCTTTCAGAATTAAAACAAATGAAGTGGAACTAAGTCTTTGAAGAATTATGGATAGAAGACTGATTGTATATGATAAAGTAAAAATTTGCATGATAAGTTGTACCGTAAAAATTAACAAGAAGATACTAGGATGATTATAAATTTTAAGTGCACTCTTATTGCAAATGTATCTTAACGGAAAATTTTTAAAATGTCCTAGTACTTATGACTATGGTAGGAAGTTAAAAGGGAAATACTTCTGGTGACATTCTTTAGGAGTAAATGTGCAGTGAAGCTAATGACTGATGAAAAGTTTCCTGACTATCTGAGGGATGAAGTATAAAAATATAATTAAGTATACTTTTAGAAAACAAAATTGCACATTTTATGTAACTGAGCTAGTGGCCTAAGGATTGATACCTATGCCAATCATTTTCTTACAAACTCACTCCCACAGATGATTTGCAGGAACTTGACAGTGTTTATATCTGTGCAGAAAACAATTAGGAGAACATTTCAAGCCAAGGAAATGTTGGTCCTGGTCAACAGAGAAGGAACTAGAACTAAAGGACAGGGTTTTTTGCCAAGTTATTGTGAGTATTTATGCAATACTGGACTATTTTTGATAACTTTCCCAGAATGCCTTATTCTAAAACCTGGCAAAGTTTTAATTAAACTAATTTCCTTTATTCTGATTCCTTCCTCCTAAAGCAGGTATCAGTTTGTTTAGTTCAATCAAAGGGACATCAAATATTCATGACACCTTTGACAATGATTTTATTAAATGAGTTATTACTTTATTCCTCATTTTATTTTGTTCCTATGCAGCTTATATACAGAGGCAGCATTTTTTTATTATAAATATATTGCCATAATTGCCAATGTAAGCATTTTGTTTATTACTATAAGTTTGATGATTTAACAATGTCTCGATAATCTTAGTTTTTTGTATATAAGTCCTTTTAATATAACTTATTCTTTACACATGGCTTATCACTCATGAATGCCAAGTAAATGTGTATTGGGCATCCTAAAACAATGAGACCAAATTGAGGTGCTATATCGTGAGATCTGACAGAACTCAAATCAGTGCTTCTTGAGAACATGCTGTCCCCACTTGCTGAATTACTCTAATCCATAAATCCCTTGTTTAACTGAGGAAAATCCCATGAAATCATATTTAAGAAAATGTGGCTTGTGAACTAAGGTTTTACAGAGCAACTACTCCATGCAAAACACTATGCTTGGAACCGCATGCCAATAGCCATGGTTAATTTTTCTTCTGTGCTACTTAGATTCGGCAGGTTACATCACTAGTTGAGCAAAAGAGTAGAAAGAGCTGAATCATTTGTGCAAGTGAGTGACAGTATCTTCCTGGCCACCCACAGATGGGGTTAATATTAAAGTACAGGCTCTTTACTACTGTTGTCAGAATCAACTTGAATGCTAATTAAACGTAAAAATCCACCAACCACATATACACAATAACAACCACAGTAATAATAATAACAACCAAATGTAAAGTTAGAAACTTTATGTCTGTTTAATTAACAAGAAATCCTGGTGAATACTATAGACTTTAAAGTCTGACATCTGCTTCTATAAAATCACTGTGTACCTGAGGAAGAAAATTCAATAGGGTATAAAAGAGTCAGTGGCACAATCCCTTGTTAGACTTTCTGCAGTTTTTTCTATGCTTCCTTTTATTCTTACTGTCAAGTGAAAGTTACAATTTTATTCACTCCTGACTTACCATCCCTCTGTGGTTATGACTCATCCCAAACACTTTCATGCGGAACTGCAGCAAAATCAATAAATCAATGTAATTAAATGGCTATCATAAAGAATTGTACTCAACAGTGTAAGTGTACTTACCCTAACATATGTTTTTTTTTTTTTCCCATTTCCTACCCTCAGAGTAGATACAATTCTCAAGTGAACATTTTCAGAGAATATCTTGATAAAATCTCAAAAAGTACTTGAGCAACTGGTACACAATAATGATGGCTATGACTTAAGGCTCTCTGGTGACC
>RJWM01026476.1:0-28012 GCA_004363535.1 Dasyprocta punctata | reverse complement strand
GAAGAAGAAGAAGAAGAAGAAGAAGAAGAAGAAGAAGAAGAAGAAGAAGAAGAGGAAGAAGACGACGACAACGAAGAAGGAGACGAAGAAGAAGGAAGAGGAAGAGGAGGAGGAGGAGGAGGAAGAAGCAGTAGCCAGGCTTTCCTCTTTCTAAGCTGTAGGGGTCCAGTGCCTGCATCACTGAGCAATCTGAACCTAACTGTGAGGAACAGATTCTCTATGCCACTGCCATTCTGGAATCTGGTGCAGCCGCTGCCATTTTGGAGCCTCCTATGGCCTCCATCACCACCCTGGAATGTGGCGTTCTGCAACTTTTCTCTCCGAGCAGACTCTTTTACTTTTGCAGTTTTGAGGCTACAAAGGGTGGAGACCCACTGCTACCTGGGATAGCCCCAGGCCATCTTGTTTATTTCTTTGTTTCTTCTCAGCAATCAAGGTCTCAGCTCTATCTTTACAGTCCACAGCTTTCTGGCCAAACTCATAATGTTTCAGATCACCGTGCTGGGCTCTTTGCTCTTGATTTGCAACATAAATCTGGCAAAAAGCCCCCAACAATAGCCATGCCACCACCTCAACATTCAACTGCCTTGAAATTTCCTTTGCCAAGCCGGGCGTGGTGGTGCATGCCTTTAATCCCAGCACTTGGGAGGCCGAGGTAGGAGGAGCGTTGTGAGTTTGAGGCCAGCTTGGGCTACAACGCAACCATAAGGCCAGCCTGAGCTACATAGTGCAACCCTGCCTCAAAAAACCAGGGCCTGGAGTTTGGCTCAGTGCCTTAAGCGCCTGCCCTGGCAGGTGCGAGGTTGTGAGTTCAATCCCTGGTGCCACAAAAAAAAAAAAAAAAAAATTTCCTTTGCCAGATTAATCAATCTGCTGCCCTTAATCTCAGTCTCAGGCAAAGTCTCCAGACATGAGCAAAATGCAGACAAACTTTCTGCCACGCCATAACACACATCATCTGGAGTCCAACAACCAATGCAGTCCCCAGCAGAAACCTCCTGAGCCTGATCTTTACCAGCAGGCTTTTTATCAGCCTTCTGGTCTTCTGAGCTCTGACTAGAATCTCCCATACAGAACAGCTTAAGCTGTTCCAGCGCCACTCTTTCAGGCAACATCTCTGAACCTTTCCCAACTCTTCCCACAAGCCATTTCCAAAGGCTCTTGAACCACATGGTCAGGTATAGTTACAGCTACAACTCCACTCCTCTGGTACCAACTTTTGTCTTGGTTACTTTTCACTCATTGTTGAGACAAAATATCTGACGCCCAAAATGAAGGAAGGAAAGGTTTATTTCTTACAGTTCTTGGGGGTTTCAGTCCATACTCAACTGGCTGCAAGGCAGGGTGGTATGGCTGAGGGTGAGCCATTAATGGTGGTTGCAAACAGCAAGGCGCAAACCAGCAAGAGAGGGAAGACAGGCCTTCTTCCCACCCCTACACTGTATGCCAGCTCCACCCCTGGGCAGGTACCACATTCACATCACCAATCCCAGTGCCAGACAACAAGCCAATCACAAACACCAGGCTCAGCCCCGTCCACAATTATGAGGCTTAAGTGGCGGGCATTCAAGTACACTGTAACATCTTGTTTTAAAGTCCTATATCATTTTCATTGCTTTGTTTGGTTTCGTTTTACTCCATCTTGTCTTCTTTGATTTTATTATATCTGATGGCATGGGCAGCTATTTCAAAGATAACAAGATATATTATGGCAGCCATTTTGGATTTACTGTTACCTTGTTTTGAAGTCCTTTACTGAGTTCATTGTTTTGTTTTTATTGATTCTATTCTGTTTTGTTTGCTTTTACTATGTCTGATGGTTTGTGCAGCTATTTTGAAGACAAGAAGAGGCATTATTGTAGCCATTGCTGATTTCCTATTGTCTTGTTTTGAAATCCTGTATCACACTGTTTTGTTTTGATTGACTTTATTGTTTTATTTTGATTGATTTTATTCTCTTTAAAATTAAAAATAATAAGCCAGGCATGGTGGTGCAGGCCTTTAATCCCAGCACTCAGGAGACTGAGGTAGGTGGAATGTTGTAAGTTCGAGGCCAGCTTGGGCTACAACATGAGCGCAAGGCTGGTCTGAGCTACATAGTGCGACCCTGCCTCAAAAAACTAGGGCTGGGAGTTTGGCTCAGTGGCTTAAGCACCTGTCTGGCAGGCACAAGGTGGTGAGTTCAATCCCCAGTGCTGCAAAAAAAAAAAAAAAAAAAAAAAAAAAAAAAAAAAAAAAAAAAAAAAAAAAAAAAAAAAAAAAAAAAACAATAACAACAACAACAAAAAAAAAAACTAAAACAAACGAAAAAAATTAAAAATAATAATAACAAGCCAGCCAGGTGTGGTGGCACATGCCTTTAATCCCAGCACCCAAGAGGCTGAGGTAGGCAGAGCGTTGTGAGTTCGAGGCCCACTTGGGCTATAACGTGAGTGCAAGGCTGGCCTGAACTACATAGTGCGACCCTGCCTCAAAAAACTAGGGCTGGGAGCTTGGCTCAGTGGCTTAAGCATCTGACTGATAGGCGCGAGGTTGTGAGTTCAATCCCTGGTGCCACAAAAAAAAATAAATAAATAAACAAATAATAATAATAATAACAACAAGCCAGGCGTGGTGGCGCACGCCTTTAATCCCAGCACTCAGGAGGCTGAGGTAGGAGAAGTATTGTGAGTTTGAGGCTGGCTTAGACTACAAAATAAATAAATAAATAAAAGTAAAATAAAAATAATAATAACAATAATAATGGTGCCCTGCATGACTGTGGGAAGAACAACAGGCATAACCTGAACACAGCTTCTGAAAGGGAAATTTTTTTTTTTTTGTAGTATTGGGGATCGAACTCTCAACCTCATGCCTGCCATGCAGGTGCTTAAGCCACTGAGCGGAACTCCTAGCCCTGTTTTTTCAAGGCAGGGTCGCACTACATAGCTCGGGCTGGCCTTGCTGACATTGTAGCCCAAGCTGGCCTCAAACTCACAATGCTCCACCTACCTCAGCTTCCTGAGTGCTGGGATTAAAGGCGTGCGCCACCACACCCGGCTTGAAAGGGAAATTTTCAACCTCAGCACTACATGATCTTATCCTTACTAAAGTGCTATGTTCAGTTCCGGTTTGTATTTGAGAATTCGTGGGTGGAATACTTCATTTTGGAACAATTACAAGGAAGAACTTTTTGGGGGGTACCAGGGATCAAACTCAGAACCTCATGCTTGCCAGGCAGGTGTTTATGCTACTGAGCTAAATTCCCAGCCCAAGGAAGAACATTTTACCCATGAAAATGGATAAAACATTTAAAAAATTAACATAAAAAGGAAACCCATATAAGTCTTTTGACCCACAGATAATAAATTTGTGTTGTTTTAAGCCACTCAGTGTAGTAATGCATTATTTTGGAAAAAATGATAAGATGTTCTATTTAAGAACAAAATTGCGCCTACTGAATAAATACAATTTAGATAGAGTCCATACAAATTTATAAATATATGCTTTAAAACTATTTTCAGTCTTCAGACAATGGTCCAACATTAAATACTACAAATGGGTGAGTTAACAAACCTTGCTCTCATGTCTTGCAGCCTCCTGGTCTAAAAATAAGTCTACCAAAAAGAAGCCGGGCTGAGTGGCCCCCCTTCCCCACCCCTGCATTTACACCCTGCCTTCAGCTTACTCACTTAATGAATTCCTCCTTACATCGCTGGAGCAGCTCACAAGTCTGCTGGATCTCTTGCTCACTCAGAAGCACCAACATCCCAATCGTCAGGTGAAGCTTTTTAGAATTTTGGAAAACGGAGCTGTCGACTCCACGGTCCTATTATCAAAGGGAGAGAAATAAGAAACTCAGCCCGTAGAAAAGTAATGACAAGAGCCAAGAATGGTGACACAAGCCTGTAATCCCAGCACCCAGGAGGCTGAGGCAGGAGGATGGCCAAGAGTATGAGTCCAGCTTGGGCTACACAAGTGAGTTCAAGGCCAACCTGCACTACATAGTGAGACCCTGTCTCAAAAAGATAAAATGACGACAAAACAAGAATAAATTCTGCCAAACAAGATGAACGTAAATTGTGGAGCCATTCGGACAATGGAGTTGCCACATCCGACATTGTCATTCTCTTCTGGCATCATCATTCCATGCATTTTAGTATCTTGGTGTCTAGGAAATACAAAGGTAAATACTGTATAACTTACGAATTCTTACTTTTATAACTAAGGTGAAATTCATTTAACCTACAATTTACTGCTTTAAAGTACATAGTTCAGTGGTCTTTAGCATATTCACAATGTTGTAAGGTTCCAGTTTTCTTCAGTTTCAAAATCTTTTCATCATCCCATAAAAACATTTCATAGCCACTGCATAAATAATCATTCCCCATTCCCTGGTAATGTCTAATTTGCTTCCTGTCTCTTTGAATCTGCCTATTCCAGACAGAGCATATAAAAGGAAGCACATACCATAATATATGATCAGAGCTGGGGGTACAGCTCAGAGGCACGGCCCCTTTCTGGCAAGCATGAGGTTCTGAGTTTGATTCCCGCTACAAAAAAATTTCATAATATATGACCTCTATAATTGGTTCCTTTCACTTAGCATAATTCTTTGCATTATTTGTTTTTTGTTTTTTGAGACAGGGTCTCACTGTGTAGTTTAGACTGGTCTTGAATTCACTATGTAGCCTAGGCTGGCCTTGAACTTGCAGTGAGCCTCCTGCCTCAGCCTCCCATGTGCACTACTATGGCCAATAACATGTTTCCAAGTTGATCCAAGTTGTACATACATACATAGGTTGACCAAAAAATATGATGTATTTAAATTTTAGAAATTTGGGGGCTGGGGATATAGCTCAGCAGCATAAGCACTTGCCTGGCAAGTGCAAGGTCGTGAGTTTGATTCCCGGGTACCAAAAAAAAAATTTTTTTTTAAAAATTTTACCATAGTAAAAGACATTGCCACTACTCCCCCTCAAAATACTCCCCTCACTTTGCATACACTTATCCATCCTTCTTGCCACTTTTTGTGGCAGTTCTAGAACTCCTCTTTGGTGAGTGCCTTTACAAGGTGTGATCAACAGAAACATGTACTTTTTTTTTTTTTTTTTTTTGTCTTGTCTTTTTGAGATAGGGTCTCACTAAGCAGTTCACTATGGCCTTGAGCTCACTTTGTAGCCCAGGCTGGTCTCAAACTCACAACAATCCTCCTGCCTCAGCCTCCCAAGTGCTGGGATTACAGTCATATGCCACCATGCCCAGCACAGAGGTGTCCTCTTTGGTAAGTGCCTTTTCAAGGTGTCATCCAACAGAAAGGCAGGCTCATTAAAACATTACAGCATGTCCTCACCCACCTTATTCACCAGATCTGGCACCATGCAACTTCTGGCTCTTCCTCAAAGCCAAAAAGCCCATGAAAAGTAATTGTTCTTCATCAATTCAGGACATCAAAACAGTTGCCATAATGCAACTACAGACACTCACAAAAGAGAACTTTCAGAGCTGCTTCAGAAAGTGGCAAGAGTCGAGCATGGTGGCCTGTAACCCCAGTGCTCAGGAGGCTGAGGCAAGAAGATCATCGTGAGTTCAAGGCTAGCCTAGGCTACATTAACGAGATCCCGTCTCAAAACAAAGGTGGCAAGAACAATGGGGCAAGTGTGTTTGAAGCAAGGAGGGGATAAATGGCAGTATGTCTTTTACTGTATAATTTTTTTAAAAATCTATTCATTTACCATATGTTTTAATCATTTTTAATCAGATTTTATTGGTATATTTTACATGTACATAATGATCACATTCATCATAGAGAATTTTTACCGGTACCTGACATGATTCGGTTGTTTTGGTTTTTTCCTCAACAGTTCATGGCAGCAGAAAACAGTAAAAACGACAAGAGCAAAAAGGGAGGAGCAAGACTGATTTGTCTTTTTCTTTCCCATTTCCCTACCCTTCCTTCAACCCCTCCTCCCCCCGTCCTTTACAAAAGCTTTGTTTCCATATTCTCCTTCTCTTCTCATATTTTACTTTTCCCTTCTTACCTTTCTCCCTCTCCTCTCCCTTGTTACCCTCTCAATCACACTTTGGATACACCTCATTCCTTTCTAGGGTTAAACAGTATCCTAGTGTATGTATATGCACAATTTGCTTTTAAGATGGTTATGAATAATGCTGCTGGGAACATTGGTGCACAAGGATCTTGTTAATGCATGTTCTCAGTTTTTTTGGAGAGATAGCCGGGAGTGTAAATGCTGGGTCATGTGGCAATTCTCTTTCAACCTTTTTTGTTTTTTGTTTTTTGTTTTTTTTGGTCTTGGGAATTGAACCCAGGGCCTTGCACATACTAAGCACATGCTCTACTGTTCTATCCTGAGCTCTGCCCCAGTCTTTGTGTTTAAGTTTAAACCACTGTGTGTTCCTACCATAGTAGCAATGCAGGAAGTGTCCTGTTTCTGGACATCTTTGCCAACATTTATTTTCCTTTTTTTTTTTTTTTTTTTTTTTTTTTTTTCTTTTTTTTTTTTAACTTTTTTCTTCTTACAGCCATCCTACCAAGTATGAAGAGGAGTTACTGTGTTTGGTTATGACTTGCACTCCATGGTGACCAATGATGTTGAACATTTTTCATGTGTTCACCGAACATCTGGCTATCTTTAGAAAAATGCTGAAATTATTTCCCATTTTAAGTTTATTTCTTACTGCTGAATTGTAAGAATTCTTTATAAATTTTTCATATTATCCTCAGATCATGAATACCTTTTAAAGGTAAGTAAGTCTCAAATTTCATTAATCTCATTCTGAAAGTGAAAACAAGAAACAAAGTTGAAACTTCTCTGACAGAAGCAAAGCAAGAATTCTACCTCTGAATTTCAAGCTTCACAACTGGGTCCTGGGCCTAACAAAACACCCCTACAGCACAGAAGTGTATTTATCAAATGCAGATAGCTTGCATCTTGTCGTTGGTTTGCCTAAGACTTACTGCCTAATTTTTGCCTAGGCAACAGTGGTTAATAGCTTATTTGCTTCCTAAGTGTTAATGGAGCTTGAGCTATTTTTACATCTGATGAAGAGGTTTGTGATTCTACATATCAAACCAAATTGCCTCATTTAATGAAAGTCATTTTAAAGAACAATCAGCCTTAAAAGTGTCAGGGAAGGCTAAGTGCAAGGCTTATCACCCCAGCTGCTCTAACCGTAGCACGACCTGTCATGCTAAGAGAGGCATACAGAGCCCCCCGGGACTGCAGTGTGTACAGTTGGGAGCTGTTCCCCTGGTAACAGCTAATATTTTGTGACTCCTTACTCTGCTGCAGGCTTTTTTTTTTTTTTTTAAGACAGAGTCTTATATTGTAGCCAAGCTGGCCTAGAATTCCCCACATAAACCAGGCTGGCCTTGAACTCTCAGTTCTCCTGTCTCAGCTGCCCAAGTGCTGGGATTACAGGCTTGTGTCACCATACTCACACTACAGTCATTCTTCATGCACTTAAAGATGCCATCTTAGAGAAGTACTATTAACGTCCATATTTTACAGATGAAGAAAGTGAGCCACTGACAAATTAAACCACTCTCCTAAGGTAACACTGCTAGGAAGGAATACAATAAAAATTCAAACTCAAGTACAGTAGTAGGCTGCCAAAGTCTGCACTTTTTGATCAATACATTACCTTCCTGGTAACAGCTGCCCAAAGGAGACTGGAACAACAGGACCACCACCCAGAGGCAAATCCCCATGTATTTCAGCAAAACTCATACAATGAATGGGTCTAATCACCACACTTAACCTGGAATAGGATAATCTCATAATTCTATGGGGAAAAAAATGTTTTTTTGCAGTACTTGAGATTGACCCCAGGGTCTGTGCACTGAGCTACATTTCCAGCCCTTTTTCCTCTTTTATTTTGAGAGACACTCTTGCTAAATCACTAACTTGCCCAAATTGGGCTCAAACTTGTGATCCTCTTGCCTCAGTCTCCCAGAATTCTAGGATTATCAGCACATACCATAATGCCCAGTCAATAAATGTGGTTTTAATATCTTCCTTTTCTAAAACCTAACAGCAAGCCAGGGATATAGCTCAGCAGCACAGCACCTGCCTGAAGCACAAGGTTGTGAGTTCAATTCCTGGTACAAAATAAATAAATAAATAAATAAAACCTAACACCAAAAGTATGATCCATAAGAGAAAAAAAAAATGATAAACTGAATGATCAAAATTAAAAATCTGGGTAACAAGAAGAACAAGAAGCCAATTTGTTCCTCCCATGAGTTGGCAGAAGCCATGCTTGGCCTGGGAGGGGTAACAAGAAGCCAACTTGCCCTTCCTGTGAGCCAACCAGTACACAGGCTAGGAGACAAGAACAAACCCCTCCACCACCCCCACCCCACCTCCACCCCATTCTCACCCAAAATCAACCTGTTGATTCAGAGGACAGGCTGAGTTGATAGCATCTGAGGTACCAAGACAACTAAATGGTTGTTTTGCTTGATTGACTTTGCAGGCCTAAGGCCAACAGTCTGAGCATCTATAAAGAGGATAACAGTATGCAATATAGCAAATATGGGGGACTTCCTTATGTCTTTTTTGAAATCCAATATTGTTATGTTTTATTTTGTTCCACTTTATTGTTTTGTTTTATTCAGTGTTCTGTTTTGATTGGTTTCACTCTGTTCTGTTCTGTTTGATTGTATTATGTCTGCTGGTATGGAGAGCTATTTTGAAGAAAACAAGAGACATTACGGTAGCCATTGCTGATTTTCTATAATCTTGTTTTGAAGTCCTCTATTGCTTTCATTGTTCTGTTCTGATTAGCTTTACTCTGCTCTGACTCATTTGATTTTATTCTCATTAAAATTTTCTAAAATAATAAAAGTCTGTGCTTTAAAAAACACCATTAAAAAAATGACCTGCAATCCCAGCAGCTGAGAGGCTGAGGCAAGAAGACTATGGAGAGTTCAAGGCCAGCCTGAACTGCATAGGGAGACGCTGTCTCAAAAAGACCAAAAAATAAACAAATAAATAAAATAAAATAAAATGAAAAGATGCAAATACATATTTCATCGAAAACAAAAATAATCATTAATAGACATGAAAAGATGTTTGACATTATTAGTCATTAAAGAAATGCAAATCAAAACAAAAATGAGATATCACTTCACATCCACTGGAGTGACTATAATCAAAAAGAGAAACAGTAACAAATGCTGATAAGGAAGCAGAATAACTGAGCAGTCTCTCAGCTAAGTAAAATGTAAATGTGAAATACTGCAGCCAATTTGGAAAACTTTAGCAGTTATGCAGAAGTTAAACATAAATTTACAGTGCAAGCAGCCATCTCACTCCTATGACTGTACCCAAAGACAAGAAAATAAAGGTCTACATAAAGACTTAAAGGAATTTCACAGCAGTACTATTCATAATAGTGCAAAGTGAAGCAACCTAAATGTCCAACTGTGAATGGATAAATAAAATGTACTGTAACTATCCAATCCAATAAAAAGTAATGAACTATTAATACACACAACAATATAGCTAAACCTCAAAACTAGAAGAAGCAAAGGCTATTTATATGATTCCATTTATTAGAAATGTTCAGAAAAGGTAAATCTACAGAGATTGAAAGCAGACTAATAGGCCAGGCAGGGTGGTGCATACCTGTAATCCCAGCACTTGGGAGATTAAGGCAGGAGGATCGTTGCAAATTCTAGACCAGCCTGGGCTACAAAGTGAGCTCAAGGCCATCCTGAACTGCATAGTGAGACCCTGTCTCAAAAAGACAAAAAAAAAAAAAAAAAAAAAAAAAAAAAAAAAAAAAAAAAAAAAAAAAAAAAGAAAAGAAAAAGCAAGCAAGCAAGCAAGCAGACTAATGGCTGCCAGGGAAGGATGTAAAAGCGGGGTGGGTGGGAAGAGGGTATCTCTTGGGGTGATGGAAATATTCTGAGCTGGCTGTGGTGGTGCATGCCTGTGATCCCAGCACTTGGTAGACTGAGGCAGGAGGATCACCATGAGTTCCAGCCAGCCTGGGCTACACAGTGAGACCCTTCCTCAAAACAAAAAAAACAAAAAACAAAAAACAAAAAACAAAAAACAAAACAAAAAAAAAAACACTGGACACACACAGAAAATCTAATATGAAAAACATGGTATCTTAAATCAATGGGGGCAAATAAGAGTCATTTAAAATAATGTTAAGGCAACTCCATCCATTTGGAAAAGAATACAATTACATCCATTGTTTGTACCATATACAAGAATAAATTCCAAACCAAAAAGAGAAACATAAAATAAATAAATAAATAAAATTATACAAGTACCAGAAGAAAACAGAGGTGAATTCCTCTTTAAGCAGAAGATAGAAAAAAGTTTTCAAACTAAAACTAGAAATCAAGTGCAAAGAGGCTGGGCATGGTGGCACACTCCTTTAATCCCAGCATTTGGGAGGCTGAGGTAGGAGAAGCGTTGTGAGTTCGAGGCCAGCTTGGGCTACAACGCGAGCGCAAGGCCGGCCTGAGCTACATGGTGCGACTCTGCCTCAAAAAACTAGGGCCAGGAGTTTGGCTCAGTGGCTTAAGCGCCTGTCTGGCAGGCGCAAGGTTGTAAGTTCGATCCCTGGTGCTGCCAAAAAAAAAAAAAAAAATCAAGTGCAAGGTCCTGAGTTTGATTCCTAATACCAAAAAATAAGATAAAATAAAATAAACTAGACTAGAAATCAGGTTACAATAAAAGAATAGTAAATCTGGTTGTTTCAGAATAGAAAACTTTTACACAGAAAGGAAACTTTTTAAAAACCAATATTTCAGAAGACAGTATTCACAACATGTATCACAGATGAAGAGCTACTATGGCTAATATGTAAGAATTTTTGAACAGCAAAGAAAAAAAAGACTAAATATGCTATTAAATGATAACCAAATATATAAATAGATTCTTCACAAAAGTAATGACATAAAGATGACTCAAACAGATGTACAATTTCACTCATTAAAAAATGTGAATTAAAACTAAACTGAGCTGGGCATACTGGCACACACCTGTAATTCCAGCACTTAGGAAGCTGTGGCAGGATGATCACTGCAAGTCCGAGGCCAACCTGGGCTACATACTGAGTCGAAGGCCAGCCTAAACTACATAGCAAGACTTTGTCTGAAAACAAAACAACTACACTGAACACTATTTCTTATCTATCAAACTGATTAAAATTCAAAAGCTCAACAATACACTGTAAGCGAGGCTATGGACACAGGCATTTGCACAAGTTGCTAGTGGAAATGAAACATGGTATGGCACCCATGGGATGAAACTCAGCAATATTTAACAAAAGACATGTAAGTATTTACCAAGTGACCCATTATTATCAACTGAATTATGTCTCCCCAAAATCCTTACGTCAAAGACCTCATCCTCTATTAACTGTATTTGCAAGCAGGGCCTTTAAGGAGATAAGGTTAAATAATGTGGAGCTCAAATGGACTGGTATCTTCATAGAAGGAGGAAGAAACACCTGCAGTTTCCATGCCTAGATAAAGGCCCTGTGAGGACACAGGTAGGAAGGTAGGAAGAGACTTAACCACCTCCAAGCCTGCAATCACCTTGATTTTGGTCTTTCTAAAACTGTGAGAAAACAAATTTGTTCTTTAAACCACCCAATGTATGGAAAAGACTAACACACTCAAAGATCCTTTTTGTAGGAATGTGTCCTAAAGAACATCTACAAGGATATAAAACACTGTGCACAAGCTTAGTCACTACAGCATTACTGCAAAACAGAACAAGGCTGACAACGATGTAGGAGCACAAGTATACAGCAATAGGGAATGGTTTTCAGGACACTGTTAAATGAAAAGACAAAGCACAGAAGAGCACACAGACATTTTGTTATCATTTGTTTTATTTATTTATTTATTTATTTATTTATTTATTTTTTGTCGGTACTGGGGATAGAACTCGCACCTGCCAAGCAGGCGATCAAGCCACTGAGCCAAACTCGCAGTCCTAGTTTTTTCCAGGCAGGGTCGCACTATGCAGTTCAGGCTGGCCTTGCTCACACTGTGCCCAAGCTGGCCTCAAACTCACAACGCTCCACCTACCTCAGCCTCCTGAGTGGCGGGATTAAAGGCGTGCGCCACTACGCCCAGCTATCACTTGTTTTAGAAAGAAGGGAAAATAAAAATAAGAAAACATGCACATGTCTGCTTAACTTTACAGAAAGGAAACCAGAGAAGGAAGCTGAGTTAGCTACAAGGGATGTGGGGGAAACAGGACCAAAGAGATACATGAATGTGATGCTTCTGAGAATGCTTTTTCATACAGTGTTGACTCTGGAAGTATGTGCATGGTCTATATATTCAAAAATAAAATTAAATTAACAAGGATTATAAAGGGAAGGAAAAAACTAAATTTGAAAGTGAGTTTAAAATGAACTAATAAAAGGGCCGGGGATTTAGCTCAGCAGCACCTGCCTGGCAAGCATGAGGTCGTAAGTTCTATCTCTGGTACCAAAAAAAAAAGAGAGAGAGAACTAATAAATCCAGTATTTGACTTTGTAACTCAGTTTAGGGTAGCAGTTAGAGAGGAGAACTACAAACAAATTCTGATTTTTTTTTTCTTTTCATTCTTTCTAGTAGGCTTACTTATTGTAGAGGTATGGACAAAACAAATTAGATTATGTGTATCATGGGACCGGAAGTCAGAACCATACTGCAGAAGGAGGGGCATATGAATATGGGATGCAGAAGAACAACAAAGATCCTATTAGGATGAACTGGGACTAGATCTAAAATTGAAAATTCTTAGCCAGGTGTGGTGGCACATACTTGTAATCCTAGCACTCGGGAGGCTGAGGCAGGAGAATGGTTGCGAGTTCAATATCAGCCTGGGCTACAAAGTGAACTCAAGGCCAGCCTGAGTGCATAGTAAGACCCTGTCTCAAAAAGACAGAAAAAAAGTTGCAAATTCTTGATTTATAAAATATGTATATGAATGAATATTGCACATATGCACATGGGTTTCCTGGAGCTGAATACTAAAAAAGCCTAGAATCAAAGACACCCTTTGCATATCTAGAACCCATGTTCTGGTCTCTAATATCATTTCCCACTAAGAGGAACCAGGCTCCTTGTCTCAATGTCTGATTCTAAGACCTAGGCAGGGAACTGTTGTTACATAAGCCTAGAACATCTTCTCATGCCAGAAAGTATAGAAATACTGGAAGGAATAAAAACCAGCAAGCTTGCCACTAACACAGGAATCAGCTTGAAGGGACCCCCACTGGTTAAATAAGAGGCATTTTGAGCACCAAAATAATTAGTAACTGTAATAACTTCATAAGCTACTGAAAAAATAAATATTTCCTTCTGCATCAATTGATCACTAGGAAGAAAGTAGACTTAAAAAGAGGGTTGTTTTTTACAGTAGGATACTGAATGTCAACTAATAGATATAGAAAAAATACTAGAGTTGGAAAAATCATAATTTTTCAACCATATAGCAAGATTCAGGCAAGAATCACCATAGGCTGCTAAATACAAGGAGAAATTGGTTGAAAAGTAGAATATTTGCCTAATCTTAAAATGTCTCCCCATGATTGTGCATGGGTTGAAAAGAAAACTAACAGTAACTATATGTAAAACAATTAATCAACACTTTGACTATAAGGTGTTAATATTCACAACCCCAATGAAGGGAACTGTATACCTCCAGAAGGGCACATTACCACTAAGCAATTTTTACTCACAAATGTACAACTAAGTCTACTTATGAAGAAATACCAGACAAACCCAAGATGAGAAGTATTCTAGTATAGACAATTAATGTCACGAAAGACAAAAAAAGGTCATGGAAATGTTCCAAATGCAAAAAAACTAGAGACAGGACTACTAAACACAAAATCTAATCCTAGACCAGATCCTGTACCATGGGGGGAAAATGCTACAAAGGACACTGCTAGATTAATTGACAAAATTAGAATGTGGACAATAAATCAGACAAGCTACCAATTATTTAAATTTATTGACAACCATATTGTTACCATGTTTTAAAAATTCCTATTTTTGGGAAACACATGCTGACATATTTCAGGGTAAAGGACCATGACACATGCAACTCACTCTAAAGTAGCTGTGAAAGAAAGAAAACCCAGAAAGAGAATGATAAATAGAGCAAAAGACGAACAGTAGCCATCTGGGTACACAGTACTATTCTTGGTCTCACATTTCTGGAAGTTAAAAATGATTTCTCATATCAGTTCCTCATACATTGCTGCTGTAACAAATTATCACAAACAGAGCGGCCTTCAACAACACCAATTATCAGTCTACTATCTGTAGGAAGGCAGAAACCTAAACTGCAGCACTGTTTTTCTTCTTCAGGCTCTGGTGCAGAATCCTTTCCTCAGCTACTCAGCTTCTAGAGACCACTTGGCCCTCACAATTCCTCCTGTGACCTGGACCTTCCCGCCGGCTCCTACAAGGACCCTTGTGACATGTTGAGCTCACCTGGTAATGCAGGACAACCTCCCTGCCCCAAGATCTGTGGTCTAATCTCATTTCGAAGTCCTTTTTGCCATGTAAGGTGACAGAGTCCCAGAATTGGGGATTAGGATGTGAACAGTTTGGGAGAGGCATCATTTTACCTGCTGGATCCTCCCCTTCCACACGTAAACTGTCTTTCTAAAGTATCTTCGGAGATGCACATTTCTGTGATAAAACACAACTTAGGATATCATTGTGTAAAAGTCAGGGAATAGTTACCATTCAGGGGAAGAAGATACGGGCAAGAGGAAGAGTTGTATCTCTCAGCCTGCACCTTGCTTACAAAGGCATCCATCTGTTTGGTGAAGTGCTCTAACGTACATTAAGACCAAAAAAACCAAAAAGCCTCTAAGTGCAAATGTAAAAAAAAAAACACAATTTGTTTTAAAGTTCTTACACATGCTAGATTTTCTTAAGGTAAAATTACACTGGGTTTGTTTTTCGTAATTTATTTTTGAGGCAATCCTGGGGGTTGAACCCAGGACCTCAGGCCTGCTAAGCAAGTGCTCTACCACTGAGCTACACCCCAGCCCACTGCAAACTATTTAAAACAAACAAACAAACAAACTAGAGAGGGGATGTGGCTCGGTGGAAGATCACTTGCCTAGCATGCACAAGGTCCTGGGTTCAGTCCCCAGAAACATTTAAAAAAACTAGACAGAAGAGGAGAATTGCCTTGTCATTGATACGCCAAGTCAAGACCTCACTGGTAGACCAGACTCAGCTTAAAAAACCTGACAATGCACTGAAGGATCTTCCTTGCTCAACTTGAAGATGACTGACTAGGCTGAGGATTTAGCTCAGTGGCATAAGTGCCTGCCTGGCAAGCACAAGGTCCTGAGTTCAATCCCTGGTATCAAAAAAAAAAAAAAATTAATGACCAACAACACTTAAAGGAAAAACAAACCTATAGGTTTAAAATTCTCAGCTTATTATCTTAGTAACTCTCATATTTTATTGCTCTTTTCTCCTTAGCCTTTCATCCTATAGTTTGCCCTAATACCAAATTAGGAAAAGGAAGAACTGAAACAAGCACAGTTGTGCACACCTGCAATTCTAGCTACTCAGGGGGCTGAGAGACAGGATTACAAGTTCAAGGCCAACCTCAGTAATGTGGTAAGACCCTGCCTCACAACAAAAAGGTCTGAGGATGCCTTGTATGGTGGTGCAGGTGGCACCTGGGAGGCTGAGACAAGAGGATCACAGTGAGTTCAAGGCCAGCCTGAACTACATAGCAAGACCCTGTCTCAAAAAAAAAAAAAATCTGGGGATACAGCACAGGTATCTCCCCAGATATAGGCAGAGTGTCTGCCTACCATGCATGAAGTCCTGGGTTCAAATCCCAGTAATGCAAAAAGGGAAGGGGAAGAAAGAAAGAGGAGGGAAGAGACGGTATGGAAGAAGGGCAACTCTACAACTTCACTTTCCTTGCCTTATCTTTCAGGAGCCTACCGCTTCAGTCACCTTAAATTCACCTGAAGAAAACACTTGAATACTGGAAAACAAAATTCACACAATGCAACAGATGAAATGCGTAAAGGTCACATGGTCAGAAGGCTTCTGGGAAACTTTGAATCATAAAAGTGTAAGTAGTCTTTTTTTTTTTTTTTTTTTTTTGTGGCACCAGGGATTGAACTCACAGCCTCACGCCTGCCAGACAGGTGCTTAAGCCACTGAGCCAAACTCCCAGCCCTAGTTTTTTGAGGCAGGGTCGCACTATGTAGCTCAGGCCGGCCTTGCGCTCATGTTGTAGCCCAAGTAGGCCTCGAACTCACAACACTCCACCTACCTCAGCCTCCCGAGTGCTGGGATTAAAGGCATGCGCCACCACGCCCGGCTAAGTGTAAGTAGTCTTTTCTTCCCACTACAACACTGGAGATTGAACCCAGGGCCTCATAGGTGCGCATTCTACAACTTAGCTGCATCCTTAATCCTTTTTGTTTTGAGACAGAGTCTCAATAAGTTGCCAGGCTAACCTGGAACCTACAATCCTCCTACTGCAGGCCTCGGCGCAGCCGGGATTATAGGTGTGTGCCACTGTGCCCAGCCAAATGGTCTTTACCTCTACTGGAAATTCACAAGTAACCCTACTGGACAGTCTCTCAATGAATTAGAGAAATACTATAAATTACACCCTGCTTAGCAATGCCATCTAGCAAGATAACTTTTCTTTTATGTAATTATCTAAATTTAATGTGGAGCCAAACAATCTTTAAGACAATGACATAAATCTCTAGAGTCATTGTTTTTCTTTGCTCGGAATATATCATATTCCTGCTGAGAGCTTGTTCATTGAAATAAATAAAGAGCAATATCCAATTCTGTACTCCAGAGGTTTAATTACATTGGGCCCTGCTCCAAGTTCACCATTACTCGGAGCCGGAACTATTCTGCTCCATTAGGGTGGCCATTCAGCCTGGCGCCTGACAATTCTAACGGTATTGACCTTCCACCCAGGCAAAGTAACAGGAATTTCTTGGGGTTTCTTATTTTGTCTAGATGAAAATAAACATGCTTCTTTATGGTTAAGTCACCAAATCTCTGAGCCTCAGTTTCTTCATTTGTTAAATAAGGTCTCATCCCCAGGAGTAGGGGTAGGGGGAATCATACTAAAATTACTTCCACTGAAAAACATGCGGGAAGGCCTAAGGCAGAGCTCTGAGTTCAAGATCATCTGACTTAGCACCCCTCAGATGTACAACCTTACCCCTCAAACTGCAGCTCCTAATTTACCACCAGCAAGTGCCACATTACCTGATTTCATCTGCATCCAGGACTCCAAGGTCCCCTGGGGCAGAACTGCTGGCAGCGTAGTTCTTAAAATGTCAAGCTTGGGGAAAACACTGTTAGAGAGCAGCATGGATTAGCCTACCATGGAGTCTTCCCTCTGGTTCCTTAAAGCTCACTGCCCTTTCCACTGATGGGACGCAATGCAGGTACATCTGCCGGGACTGTCAAGATGGCAGACGGGAGGCCTCTCTTCAGACTTGGGCATAAGGTCACAAGCCATGACGGGGCCATCAAGAGAAGAACTCCCAGCCCGATGCAGTGGCACACACCTGTTACTCCCAGCTACTCTGGAGGCTGAGGGAGGAGGAAGCTACATCAAGATCACCTTGGTTAATTTGGTGAGCTCTTGCCTCAGAATTCAAAGTAGTGGGGTGGGGGTGAGAGGGGTAGCTCAGTGGTGGAGCACTTGCCCAGCATGTGCAAGTCCCTGGCCTCAATTTCCAGCACCACAAAGAGGGAAAAAAAAAAAAAAACCCTAAGAATGTATAGTACCTAGAATGTAAAAAGCTTATAGCAATCTGCCTTAATGGTACATGCTGACTGCCAGAGTCAAAAAATAACCCTCAGATTATATATCATTGTTTAGGAGCTCCAGACATAATAAAGGTTTGCATGTTAACCTGGAATACAGATTTTTGGGTTCTAATTCCAACCTATTACAAACCAGCTATAACTAAGCAAGTCATTTCAGTTTTCTAGGTCTCAGTTTCCTCCTTTGTAAATAATGGAGATGGCCTAATTTAAAGTTAAAGGTCCTATCTGGGAGGTGATCCCCGCCTGGAAACCAGTGCCATGTGCAGGCTGCTGCTGGAGTGGGGACAGCCACACCCAAGCCTCTCTCTGTGAGTCAGCGCCATTTGCAGACTATGGAGGGAGAGAACCAGCCCTCACCAGGAAGCGATCCTGGCAGGGAAACCATACCCTTTTCATTGTTTTGTTGGTTGGGCTTTATCCTCTTTTGTTTTGTTTGATTATGTTAAATCTGAGGGCATGAGCAGCTATTTGAAAGTTCACAAGACACATCATGGTAGCCATTTTGGATTTACTGTTGACTTGTTTTGAAGTCCTTTATTGCATTCATTGTTTTGTTTTTATTGTTTCTATTCTATTCTGCTCTGTTCGATTTTTACTATGTCCAAAGGTATCTGCAGCTATTCTGAAGACAACAAAAGGCATTATGGTAACTATTGTTGGTTTCATAAGGTCTTGAAGTCCTGTATCCTTTATACTGGTTTATTTTGATTGGTTTTATTCTGTTTTATTTTCCTTGGTTTTATCCTCTTTAAAATTAAAAAAAAAAAAGTTAAAGGTCCTATAAATTTGTCTACCTGATTCCATGAAATCTATAAGTACCTGCTAAGAAAATAGGTATTTATGAAGGATCCACCAATTCATTTCCTAATATTCTATACAAAAAAAAAAGAAGAAATAAGTACAGAGGACTTTCCTTTTTCTTTCCTTTTTCCCCCACCTTGTTTTTTGTTGTTGTTGTTGTTTTGTTTTGTTGTTATTGTTGTTTTGTTTTGGTTTTTTTGCAGTACAGGGCTTGAACTCACAAACTCCAGCCCTACTTTGGATTTTCTGAGACAGGATCTCAATTCTCCTAAATCCCCCTACCCCGACATAGGTATTATCATCTCTGTTTTGTTTTGTTTTGTTTTGTTTTTAAGACAGGGTCTCACTATGCAGTTGAGGGTGGCCTTGAACTTTCTATGTAGCCCAACCCTTGAATTCACAGCAATCCTCCTGTCTCAGCTTCACGAGTGCTGGGATTACAGGCGTGTGCCACCAGGCCTAGCAGGCCTTTCCTTTTGCTCATTATATTTTCTTCTTTATTTTATGAACAAATGCCATAAAGTCACTTCTAGGCAAGTGATAAAATTCCTTTACATATAAAAGTTCAAATAAGGCTGAGTGGTGAAAACATTTGGCTTCACAACCAAAATTAGAACTTGAATGAAGTTCTAATTCAAGTTCTAATTCTGCCACCTATCAGCAGTGTGACCCGAGGCAAGCTACTGAGTTACTCAGAACCTTAATTTCATCATCTCTAACACAGACAATACTTCTGTCTCCAGTTCCATCTAAGCAGGAAAGGAGATAAATGTGAAGTCTCGGGCACATCCAGTACGAAGTAAATACAGGACTTCTCCTCTCCTGGCTTTTCACAGGACTCTGCAATACTAAACCAATACCATCACCACTCTCCCTCCTAAAGCAGCCCCAGGAGCTAAAGTAGGCTCTGCTGAGTCATTTCCATTATTCCTTAAGAATGTTTAGGAAAGCTGACTGATTTGAAAGTTTCTATGTATTATTAATAAAATATCCTGTTAAGTTGTGTAAGTGTCAGGAAAAAAGTGTTTTGATTCTTCTGGCTTAAAAATTCTATCTATTCAGACATAATTAGGAGAAAGTAGAGAGGCCCTTAACAAAGGACAACTACTAGAGCATCCGCTCACGTAATGACCAGAAAAAAGTACATTCACGCGCACTGTCTAAATTGTTACCACTCGAGAGTAAAGAGCATCTCCCTTCCCTGAAGGACGCAGCCACTCACCTTTGTGAGCACAAGGAAAGCTTGACGCTGCTTTTCTCAGAGCTTAACTACTCTGAAAATAGTGCAAGAGCAAGAGCACTAATTAGCAACACATCGTCCAACCTACATTTATTCCCAAGACAGACACGAGCTCTAACTTTTGCAATGGGAGTAACCACAACTGCTCAAGGTGGATTCTCAGCTGGGGTTTTGGTTTGTTTTCCTCTCCCCCACGGTGCTGGGATCAAACCCAGGGCCTCACACGTGGGGGAGGCAAGTGCTGTGTCACTGAGCTGCCCCTGCATCTGTGAGCTACCTGCAGCCACTCTGCCTGCTTCCGGGCTGTAATCCATAGGATTATTCCAAGTCCTATCTGCTGTAACGACAGCTACAATAACACCACCGCCTAACAGGATACAGCACTAGTTCTACACCATGTTCAACACTAAACACCTTCCTGCCAACACTATGAAGCATGCATGCACTACTACTCTCCGCACTTGAGAAAAGGTCTCTGAAACAGCTCTGGAATGCAGTGTACCCCTCCTGAATACACCACAGACCTGACCAGCAAGAGGCGCCTGTCAGCATCTGCCTCTGACCCACTCCTTCCTCCCACTGCACCCCCACAAAGGGGACCTTTCTACAATGCCAAACACCTCCCATTAGTCTCCACTTACAGCCTTTACTGGTTCCTTCTCGTCCACAGGAAACACAGATATAAGACCCTCTACAACCTGGAGGCCACTTGCCTTTCCACCCTTAACAGCCACTCTCCCCGTCTTCCCCACTTGTCCTCGCTGAACACCTCGCCACTGCCATGTCCTCTGCCAGAATGCTCATGACTGCCCCCGCCAGCCTGGCACCAATTCCTCCTTTTCTTCAGGACTCTCCAAGTGTCACCTCCCTTAGCAAGCCTTCTCCAGCTACTAGAGACCCTGCTCCCAGGTTCCCACTGCACACTGCTCTAACAGCACCATGTCCCCCAACGCTATCACTATTTCTAGGAAAAGTCTATTCCCCAAAAAGGGTATGGGTCCTAAAGGGAAGAGTCAGCTTTCAGTACCCATACACATGTTCTGTGTAGGGCCACAGTGGACCCTCAAGTTACGACTGGCCTGACATACAAACACCTTGGGTCATGGTCAGAATTTTAATTTTAACTTACGACTAAAGTCTTGAGTTATGGCCTGAATGTCAGTCGCTTATGCTTCCAGATGGTCTCATACAGATTTAACCTTTAAATAGTTCTGGAAGGGGGCCAGGAACATAGCTCAGTGACATAAGCGCTTGTTTGGCAAACACAAAGTCATGAGTTCAATTCCCGGTACCCCCCTCCAAAAAAAAAAAAGAAGGAAAAGTACAACATCCTTTCCTGTATAGGATTAAATGAGAAATCCTTGGTCAGTGGCTCTCTAAGGACACGGAGATCTGCCTGTATGCAGGAGAGAGATTTTGAAGGCTGTGTAGAGGAGCCTGAGCTTTCAAATGACAACCTGAGTTACAACCAGCCCTTGGGAACGTACTGAGTTCCTAAGTCAAGGGTCCACTATATGGTGTATGCTAAACATTTAAAGTTATGGATGAATTTTTGAAAAACAACCTGTCAGCTGGGTGTGGTGGTGGACACCTGTAATCCCAGCACTCAGAAGGCTGAGGCAGGAGGACTGCCACAGGTTTGAGGCCAGGCTGGGCTGCAGAGTGACTTCAAGGCCAGCCTAAACTACATGGCAAGATGTTTCAAAAAACCAAAAACAACAACAACCTGTTTATCACAACCATCTCCATATAAAGGGAAAAGTTTATGAATCTCATAAATGTTTCCTCTTACTTTCTTTTTTTTTTTAAAAAGGATATAACAGAATAAAACCAATCAAAACAAACCAGTGTAAGAGATACAGGACTTCAAAACATTATGAAATCAACAGTAGTTACCATAATGCCTCTTGATGTCTTCAAAATAGCTACAGATAACTGCAGGTATAGTAAAAATCAAACAGAACAGAATAGAATAAAAACAATAAAAACAAAACAATGAATACAATAAAGGATTTCAAAACAAGCCAACAGTAAATCCAAAATTGCTACCATATATATCTTGCTATCCTTGAAATAGCTTCTCCTGTCACAGGATTTAACATAATCAAACAAGAGTATAAAACCCAACCCAAGAGAACAATGGAAATGATAACAGAATCTCAAAAGAAATGAAACGCTTGGAGGGGGAGGGGTTGGTACTTGTTGTTTGCCAGCCCAAGCACCAGAAAGGGCTGGGATCTGGCTCTTCCCAGTCCAGTCGCAGCCCATGCATGGCGCTGGCTCCCAGACTGGGCTTGGTCGCTGCTGTGGCCACTGTTCTCTTGAGCCCTGGTCCACAAATGGCCCCTCTTCTTTCTTTCTTACCCAACATCAAAACTCAGGGGTTTATAATTTTTCTTATAGTCAAAGACAGTTATTATGCCATCTTCACTCTAAATTAGTTCATAATTATACATCCTGCAATCTTCCTTCTATATGAAGAATGGCCAATAACCTATACACTAAAGATTTTATATATAATTCTCTCATAACAATCCTAGCTGGGGGTTGGGGAAACCCAGGTCCCTTCACTATCTGTGCCCCCTGTCAGTCTTCACACCACGATGTGAGTGCAATCATGCAAGCTCTGGAGCTGTAACCTATTCCGGTTCTCCAGGCAACCTGCAAAAGCCCCTCTGCTCCAGACAAATCTCTAAGCCTTCTGAATGCTCCCCCACACACAGTTTTGAATTACTGTTTTTCATTACTGATGTGCTTTCTACTGGACCCTGCTGTGAGATAAAGTGGAATTATAGCAGCATTACCAGCTATAGGATGATTGAGAGATATACAGGGCTATAATATACTTTTTGAACCTGCAGACAGCAAGGCATCTTTGAATCTTAATGTGAGAGAGGAAAAGGGTAGAAAAATAAGGCTCAGTTTATCTGCAGATCACATAGATGAAAAATACCTTCCTGATGTCTGGGAGCGGCTAAATCCCACATTAAATACTCAGGCTTGGGGAACTAAAGCACAGGGATGACGGTGATAATGTCTGGAGTCAAATAGCATTTCTTATATAACTGATGGGCGCGAGGAAGGTCATTTCAGGAAATGCTTTTCTAAAAAGCAAATCTGGATTCTTTGGAGAGTCAGGTGAGATCAAGGACAACTATGCTGCCAGATGAAGGGGAAAAAGGACAGCTGTTCTGCAGGAGGAAAGGAGGAAAGGTGACGGGAGTACAGCGTGAGACCCAGAGGAGGAGCCTTATGTACTGTACCAAAGATGACGTGCGCAATAGTGTTTCACAATGGGTGCCAAGCTGGGTGTGGTGGCGTATGCCTGTAATCCTAGCACAAGTGGCTGAGGCAAGAGGCTCTGCATGAGTTCAAGGGACCAGTTTGGGCTTTATAGTGAGTTCAAGGACAGCCTGAACTATACAACAAAACCCTATCTCAAAAAACCAACCTCCCCCACACACACACAAACGGACCTTAATAGCTGTTGTGGGCAGAATTCTCAGAATGACCCCAGAAGAGCCTCATCCTGGCATTACCCCGTGCCTTGGGCTGGGGTGGAACTCAGGAATGTGACACCAGCCCTGTGATTCTGTTACATGGAACAGCTGACCTTAAGTGAGGACACTGATCCAAATGAGCTCCACTGATACACATGAGCTCCTTAAAGTTGACTCTTCCACAAAGCCTCCAGATAAAACATCAGGCTGTTCAACACAATGAACTTGGTTTTGTGAGACCCTAGGTAGAGTCCAATATAGCCTATGGGGTCTTCTGATCTACAGGACTACAGAACTAGCACAAAACTGTGAGAAGATAAATGGGTATGGTTTTAAACTGCCAGGATTATAGTGATTTATTATGCTGCAGTAGAAAATGAATGGGGGAGGGAGGGAGATGGCATATGCCCATAATCCCAGCACTCAGGAGACTGAGGCAGGAGGATCATCATGAGTGATCATAAAAGCAAGTTCAAGGCCACCCTTTACTACATAGTAAGACTCTGACTCAAAAAAAAAAAAAAAAAAAAAAAAAAAAAAAAAAAAAAAAAAAAAAAAAAAAAAAAAAAAAAAAAAAAAAAAAAAAAAAAAAAAAAAAAAAAAAAGAAGAAGAAAAAAAGAAAAGGAATAGGGTAAGGTATGATAAATGAAAAGGTCACATTTCAACAGAATCTTTCACCCCAGAGATCCCTTTTGACATACGTGATGTAAACTATAAAGAAGGATAAATTCACCTCAAAAAATTACCAGGTAAGCCAGGCATAGGTGCACACGCCTTTAATCCCAGCACTCAGGAGGTTGAAGCAGGAGAATTGTGCATTCAAAACCAGCTTAGGCTACAAAGTGAATTCAAAGCCAGCCTGAACTGTATAGTGAGACCCTGTCTCAAAAAATAAGGTTGGATTTAGCCTTATTTAGGGGATTTAGCTAAGTGGCGTAAGCGCCTGCCTGGCAGGGACGAGGTTGTGAATTCGATCCCTGGTATCAAAAAAAAAAAAAAAAAAAAAAAAAAATTAACAGCTGACACATGCCTGTAATCTCAGCACTCTTAGAGGCTCAAAACGGAGGATCCCAAGTTCAAGCCCAGCCTGCACAGCTCAAAAAACAAATAAGCAGGGCTGGAGATGTAGTTCACTGCAAAGCCCTGGGTTCAATCCTCTAGTGCTGCCAATAAATAAATAACAAAAATTAATAATACAATTTTAAAAAAATTTTTTAGAGGATAAAGAGCCTCACCTTCTTTGGTCCTGAACTAGGAAGAAGGCAGACATCACTAATGAACACAAGTCCTTCTTTCATAACTTCTGAGTCATGGCCCTCTTTGGGATATGATTTGGAGTTGAAATACCCAAGCATAACTGGAAAGTTCTGCTGCTCTTTTTTAAATTCTCAAATACCATGCAAATTGCTATCTAATCTCTATCCTAGTTGGTCTCTCATGAAAATATCTGCTTAAAGACTGGTGTAGTTGGTTAGTAGATAAGCGATGATTGAAATATCTTCAATGGAAACAGGGTATTTTTTTCCATTCCAATAAATTTCCCCAACTCCCAAAATATCAATCATCTACTTGTTCTGAGAGAATGTGAATTAGAGCACCCAACTATGTAACATCTCCTCTACTTAACACTGGCACTCACCAGCTATGGCACCTCTGGAAAGCTACTCTCTCTATGGTGGGCATGATGGCACATGCCTGTAATCTCAACACTCAGGAGGCTGAGGCAAGAGGATCTCCATAAATTCTAGGCCAGCCTGGGTTAGACAGTGAGTCCAAGCTCAGCCTGATCTACAAAGTCAGACCCTGTCTCAAAAAAAAAAAAATTCATCCTCTCTATCCTCTCATTTCTTCATCAGTAAAGTGGGATATAAACACCCACCCTCCTAAGAATGGACTGAAGAGCAAAGAAACATTTAGAAAAATGTTACTTCTACTGTCTATATTGCTCAATATTATAAATGCAGTAAGGGCTGGGGATGTGCTCAGGGCTGGAGCGCTTGCCTAGCATGCATGAGGCCCCAGCACCACAGAAAATAAAAATAGGAAATGAAAACTAATATGCTTAACTCACTTATAATATCATAAATCAATAGCAGAAAAATATGCATGAACAGCAATGTTATTCATAATATTCGTAAAGTAGAACAACCTAAATGTTCAAGTGATGAATGCATACACAAAATGTGGCATATACTAAAGGACTTTTCATCCATAAAGGAGTGAAGTAGCACGATATGATACAACACAAACAAACTCTGAAAAAAAGCATCTTAAGTGACAGATGCTATGTCATATGATTTCATTCATATAAAATATTCAAAATAAGCAAATCCACAGAGACACAAAGTAGATTAGCAGTTGACAGGGGCTGTGGGAAAACAGCCAAGGGCAGAGACAGCTTAGTGGGGGTGAGGTTTCTTTTTTGGAGTGATGGAAATATTCTGGAATTAGATAGTGGCAATAATTTACAGCACAGTGAGTATAACAAAAACCAACAAACTGCACCCCTTAAAACTGGAATTTAAACTGGGCTCTATGGTGCATCATGGAAGCCCAGCTACTTAGGAGGCTGAGGCAGGAGAATGGCAAGTTCAGTGATAGCCTGGGTAACTAAACAAGATTACATCTCAAAATAAAAAGGGCTAGAATTCTAGCTAGTAGTAGAGCACCTCAGAGTTTGACCCCCCAGTACCACAAAAAAACTAAAGAGGGGATTTTATAGCATATGAATTACATCTCAATAAAAAAAGGATTCTAACTTTTTTTCTCATCCATGAAGAATTAACTCCTATAGGATTTGCCTATCATCAGTAACTAGAAAACTAGAAAAATATATGAAATAAATGTTTTGGATACTGAGCAGTGTATTGTACCACACTATGTCCCTAAAAAAATGAAAAACAAACACCACAAGCCCAGCCTTGGCTTTCTGCACAGAGGCAACTTCCTGAGAGTGACACAGAGCGGAAGACCCAAACAAGGCCCCATGGTCCCAATGAGCTGAAGTGACAAAAATAGGAACCCAGGGTGCCAAGGCAAACAAAATCTGCAGGCCCAACTACTAAAAAGAAGACAGCTATGCAAAAACAAAGATTCCAGAAATCTGCATACAGATCTCTGTGAAACTTTAGCCCCCCACCAACAAAAAAAAAAATTTTAGCCTGGTATGGTGGAGCCCACCTATAATCCCAGCACTTGGGAGGCTGAGGCAGGCAGACTGCTGGGAGTTTGAGGCCAACCTGGGCTACAAAGTGAGTTCAAGACCAGTCTGAACTGAACTGCATAGTAAAACCCCGTCTCAGGAAAAAAAAAAAACAAAAAAAACAAAAAAAAACTCTTTAAGACTTTGGATAAATAACAATCTTTACATGTATAGGGTAAAATTCACAAAACATAAAAAACTGCTACCAGGGAACCGTAAAGCAAACACTCCAAACACTCAAGTCCCACCAGCCAGGGCGGAAAGACCTCTTACTGAATACACAGAACACACTATGACTGCAGGTGGGTCACACCTTAATAGTGAAGCTAAAACAGCCCTAGGGTAAAGAACTCTTTAGGTCTGCCTTTCAAAAGCCTTATAAAAAAAGGCACACTTGTTAGCACATGCCTGCGCCCAGCTACACAGGAGGCTGAGGGAGGAGTGTGAGTTTGAGGCCAGCCTGGGAAATTTATAATTCTATCTCAAAAAAAAAAAAAAAAAAAAAAAGGCTCTGAATGATTATACTGATCCACAAACAAAAGTTTAAGACACTTCAAGGAAAAAAAGCTGGGTGTTGATGGACATGCTGGTGCTCACAGCTACTCAGGCAGCTAAGGCAGAAGACTGTTTGAGCCCAGGAGTTCAAAGCCAGCCAGAACAATATAGTGAGATCTTGTCTCAAAAAAAAAAGATGGGAAAAAAAAGAAAGGGAAAACACACACACACACACACACACACACACACACACAAACTGTTGCACTTGAAGTAAATTCATAATCTCCAACATCTAATAAAAAATGACCAAACATAGCGTGGCACTGTGGAACACACCTGTAATTCCAGCCTTCTAGGAAATGGAGGAAGGAAGGTCAAAAGCCTTAGCCCAGCCTGGGCAATTTAGCAGCTTAGTAAAACCCTATCTCAAAATTAAAAGAAATAATAATGATAATAATGGGGATGGGAATGTAGCTCAGTATAAAGACCCTGAGTTCAATCCCCAGAACAACAACAACAAAAAAAAAAAAACTGAAAAACACTGTCTAATTGAATTCAGATGTCTTGCGCTCTGGGTGACTGAATTGAGAATAGCAATGTACAATGTATGCACCATTGCTGCCCCGATTGACATGTTTTGAAATATTTGTTTTCTTTTTTTTTTTTTTCTATTTGAAATAAAGTGAATTTGGGGAAAAAAAAAAAAAACACTGTCTATAAAAATGTTACCCATAACTAAGTGAAAAATCAGCAAGTAGAAATAGGCTTAAAGGGCCAGGGATTTAGCTTAGTGGCATAAGTGCCTGCCTGGCAAGCACGAGGTCATGAGTTCAATCCCCAGCACCAAAAAAAAAAAAAAAAAAAAAAAAAAAAAAAAAAAAAAAAAAAAAAAAAAAAAAAAAAAAAAAAAAAAAAAAAAAAAAAAAAAAAAAAAAAAAAAAAA
>RJWM01026475.1:0-28229 GCA_004363535.1 Dasyprocta punctata | reverse complement strand
GATGCAGCCTTTAGGCAGCAGAGCTTAGACAGTTAGGTTACTGAACTCTTAAGGGGGCTATTGGGACTCTAGCCCCTATCTCTCTTCTTAGAGTGAACACCTTGCCTCACCACGTGCTCCCCACCATTGACATCTGCCTCTCTCCAGGCTCCAGTGCAACAAAGTTAACCAATCATGAGTTGAAACCACTGAAATTCTGAGCCGAAGTAAACCTTCATTCCTTTTAAGTTTATTTATTCAAGTATTTGGTCCTGGCAAAAAACAAAAACTATCAAACAAACAAAAAACCACCCTTTTTGGGCGCGAGAAGACCAAAAAGTTTGATCATAGTGATGCACACACTCTGTCCAACTTCAAGGTAGCTGGGAAGAAAACTGCAGTTGCAGGGGACCTGCAGGACAAATGTGAAGATAGCCGCACAGTCCCGTCTTTCAGCTAGCTGGATGCGAGGCTGGATTGGCAGACACTGGTGCAGCTTCAGGTTGAATCTGTCATAGCCTTGTAACTGCATCATTTTTCTTATTTTAATGACTGGGTGAAGCACTGATGGCCCTCAAAATGTCTGGTTTGATTCTTTGTCTCCAAGAAAATAGTCCCTGGACATTGTGCTACATTTTTTTTTCTGTTTCTTTTTTTGAATTTCAGTTATTTGTATTTTTCTTTTCTTGAATTTCCACCTTTCACTTTCATCCTGTAGTTTCTGTTTATCAGGACACACTGACTTCGGACTACGTGTCTCAAGAGTTTTTACCACTTGGGTTTGATTGTCTGGAAAAGTACCTTATGTAAAGCCCAAGAGTTTTTCGAGGAATATAAAAAGGATAAAAATAGAAAAAATAAGGGAGAGGAAACTACTGAAAAACTAGCTACTTCAACCAAATTGCTTTTTATCTAATGGCATCACCTCATCTCACACACACACACACGCATGCACGCACACACACACACACACCACCACCACCAAACAAAACATATCTTCCACTTCCTTAGGGACCCTGCTGGCTAGCTCCTCGCAGTTCTCAGCAAGAAAGGCGAAGAGGAATACACTCTAGACACTAAGAAAAGCCAGAAACAATACACCTCCCTGAAATCTTGCCTTATTAAATAGATTAACAACAGTGGTGACCTCCAGTACAATATCAGCACTATTACAATTTCTGCCTGTTAATTATGGGTGGAAAGGAGTTCCTGACTCAAAATGTACTCTTTCCAATTTGTGTGATCAGCATCAAACCCCATAACTCTGCTTTCAGATCTGCATATCCACAAAAAGCACATGGGTTTTTATTGTTTTTGTAATTCCTGTTACTGAGCACATGTGAAGAGGCAGCTGGCCATCTCTTTTGGCTCCCATCTACACTGTCTCTTGGTTACTGATACATTTTTCTGAATCAAAATGAACTCTTTCTGGTGTACTCTGCCACTTGCAAATTTAGAGAGATTTATAGCGTCTTTCAAAGAAGTGGTTTGGCAGTGGCAGCTGCTATTCACTTAGATGTTTTTGAGAATATTCTGTGATTGTTCCCTTTGGTAGGTACATGTAAAGGTGATGATCAATGACTCACAACTTGTCTAATTCATTCCTCTTGAACATAGACAGAACCTACTCAGCTGTGCTTGTATACCAGACTCATTTAAACTATGAGATAAAAAATGCCATCTATGCTTGTCATCATTTGTTACACATCAATATAAAATCAACACATTTCCTATGCAGTGAGAAGAGTCCAGGAGGAGAAAGAAGTGGCGGCAATCCATTTTGTCTCTGTGACTTATAAATCCATTTCTTCCTATTATTTTCAGGATTGAGATGCCAATCTGGCTCCAGCAGGTCATGCTGCTGGTAGATTTTACTATTTCTTTTCCAAAGAGAAGTGAATTAAGGTACAAGATATATAAGGGAAGAGCTTCTGGAAACTCAGAATAGCAGGGTTTACATTAGACCATGTCCAAGTACAATGAAGCAAGAGCACAAGAAGCATGCTGTGCACAATGCTTTGTTTGGTTTGAAGGGGCTGATCTGTTGTCTGATGATTGGTCTCTATGCAGGTTTATGTCACCTAGACGGGAAAAGTTGGTGACAGCCACAGCAATTTGTAGAGTGTACAAGATACTTTCAAGATGTAAACTTTCCCCATCAATGCCACTGGGGCAGGAGGAATAAAGGGATTAGAGGAGGAGTAGATTTCATTCCTACCTTGTGGAAATGAATTTGTTTCTCACCCTAGACTTTGTAGTTGTGCTTCTACAACTACCAGCCCCAAATTAAGCTGTAATATGGAAATCTTTCCAGATAATGGTTACTTACAGGGATCCAAGTCTGAGGACTCTCATCATATCTGCATTTGATTAACATTTAATAAGCTTGTGCTCTGTGTAAGCATTGCTGATATTGCAGTAGATACAATTTATAAAATCCCCAAACACATGGAGCTTAGAGTCTGATGGGAGACACAAAGAAGGAAACCATGAATTAAAATGCTCAGTAAGGAAAATGCTAGTGCTCTCTCTGAGTTTGAAAGAGGGGCACTCTACCATTTAGAGATTTTTACACATAGCTGATGCATGGATGTGTGTGCTAGTACTAACAACTGTAAGTCAGAGCATTTATCCACTGTGTACTATGTGTGAGTGCAGTGCTACACGGATTGTACATACTATCTCATTTGATCTCTATGGTGTCCTTTTGATGAGGAAACTCGGGCATAGAGAAGTTAAACATTGCCCGTGACCACCACATAAAAGCAGTTAAAAACACTTAGCCAAGTGGCTCCAAAGCCCACATTTTTAGTCCTCTCTATAATGCCTCTTTCTATAACTGAACTATATCAAACAGCAGGATGTCAGATCAGCATTCTACCTCTCTACATAGAGCTAATAATGAAAGCTATAGGTGCAAACCCACAGCAAGTTCTGAAACTTCTCTGACTTTGGAATCCCTGCCCAATCCTTAGTTTCTTGTCAACAGCTGGCTCTCAGCTGCTCCCTGGCTAGCGTACTAAGTTTCTAGATTGAGGGTCGCCTCCCTAGACTGCCTAAAGGAACTAGAGTCTGCCTTCTGAGTTCACAACTCTTGCATGGATTTCTCTTACTGGATATCAGACCACAAAGCTCTACCATTATTTTTGGGCTTTATGATATCTATGCATGAAGACCTCACATTGTTTCCCTCCCTGTTTGATCCCTGCGGTCTTCTAGTCATCCTCTCTGTCTTGCATCCCAAATACTGCTGAGAGAATATCTTTGTCACTTGGAGAGTCTGTGTCAGCTGCTGTGGTTGTCACTCAAATTCTGTTACTTTCTTTTCAGGTTACTTTGGAAACAGGAATGATATAATTTATCTTGTGTTCAAAGATGTCATGCCCTACCCTGAAACAAGAACAAAAAATTAATCAGTGTTTGTATCCTAAACAAATCAGAAATATTGTAAGAATAATTTCACAATCATCATAAAAGTATGAGAATAAATATTTCAATGTGAGGCCAAATTTAAAAAAAAAAATTTCTATCACTTCTCACATATTTTTACATATTGAAAGATAAATACATAATTTTTTATACATGTGCATTTATTGTGTGTATATCACATATTGCTCCATTACTTTCAGTTAATTTCTCCAACATCTTAAGTTATAGGAAGACTTTTATTTAGCAGGTCACAAATGTTTCAAGGTGACTGATTGAATCTTACAATAGTCTCTGATCTTTAAGGTTCAAGTCTTGATGTCATATATAACATCATGTATTTATTTCCTTACAAAAACAAAAACTACTTGTCACCTACAAATGTGCTTAAAATAGTTTTGTATTGAAAGAATAATTTTTATAAGAACAGATACTAAGTAACACTCCTTGCAATTTCCTGCACTTTCACATATAATGCTATCCTTTTTCAAATTGTGATGAATTTTTTAACATAACTATATATTTAATAAGCACTTTATTATAAATTTGATTGAAACAAGTTGTATAGACCAAGTTACAAGGATAAGTGTTACTTTTTTCCCCGTACATTTGCCCGCCAAATAAAGTTCCATTTTTGCAGGAGCCATTATTTGAAAGTTCTATCTACCAGGTCTTTATTCCTTTTCTGTTCTAAATTGCTTAGCCATGACTTCAGTTTCCTGCTAGACTTCTTGCTGTCTTAGCACTTCCAAACAACTTTCTTTAAGGCCTCCAGTGACCTTCCTTCAATATAAATTGCAGTTTTCCTTGCTCCTGTATTTTGAACCTTCCTGTGGCCTTTCATATGATTGGCCACTACATTCCTAGTTACACTCTCAAATTTCAGTAGCATCAGTAATGCCCTCCTACTAGATTTACAGAACACTCAGTCAGGTTTTACACATAATCTTTATCTCTTCTAACCCTTCAAATATCTGTGTGTCCCAAATTAATATTACTTGTTAATAACAAGGTTTACATGTTGATAGTTTTATTATTTTGCACATAACTCAAATGTGCAACCATATTCTTACTGAAATTCTTATGAAATAAAATTAGTGATGGAATCATCCACATGTTAATGGAAAGAAACCTGCAGAGATGGGAAAATATTTCATGAATAATCTAAGTGGTCTATTCAGTGTTTTATTTTTCTCTATGGCTAGTATTCACCACTATTTCAGTACTTTGCTTTTCCCAGGTGTAAATACGTGTTTTGCCAATTTCTGGCTGTCTGCACCATTTATGTACCGAATCACATTTATATAGATGTCTGTACTAGTTGTCTCAAGTTCTGTGGTGATTTGAAACAGACTCTAGCATTATTTCATACAGATTAAAATAGAGTGGAAAAAAACTGGCTTTGTTGAGTTGATGAAGAAATTCTCCACTTGAAGTTTTTGAAAGTGTTAAACATTTTTTTTTTTTTTTTTTTTTTGACACCACGAATCAAACTCACAGCCTTACACCTGCCAGACAAGGGCTTAAGCCACCGAGCCAAACTCCCAGCCCCAGTTTTTTTTGAGGCAGGGTCGCACTATGTAGCTCAGGCCAGCCTTGCGCTCTCGTTGTAGCCCAAGCCGGCCTCGAACTCACAACGCTCCTCCTACCTCAGCCTCCTGAGTGCTGGGATTAAAGGCGTGCGCCACCACGCCCGGTTTAAACATTGTTTTGACAGTTTGCAGTAGAGGATCGGTGAAGGAGGACTTTCTTAAGGTATGTTTTCTTCACTTCCTCAGGCATTTAGCTGAGATTTTGGAAAATGGGGAGGTCAGTAGTGAAGAAGATTCAGAGGAATCCACTCCATGAGGAACTGGTACCATCAAGGCTCAGTGGTGGTCCAGAGTAGAGACAGGAGGAGGGAGAAGAAGAGAATGTAAACGTTGTGCAACACACAGGGTTGACCATGTTGGGCCTTGCAAGTTGTACATTATCCTGTAAGTAATGAAAAGCCACTAAAGAATTTTGAGTGATGAGAAAATGAAAGAGAAGCTATGGGACCATAAGGTAACGAGTGCATGTTCAAACGTTCAAATGTGCAGATATTTTCTGTACTGAGAATTTAGTAAATTTCCTACTGTCAGCATCATCATTTCTATCCTTTTCTGAAGTTCTAGTAGTTTGGATTTATTTTGTCTCCCTTTTGAGTGTCTTGTGTTTATTCTGTGTCCTCCTCACAGTTCCTAAATAGTAGAATTCCCTAAAGATTCTCCAGTTGATACCCTTTGGTCACATAAACACATGAGCAATTTATGACCAACACTTGCCAGATAGATCACCCTTGCTCTTTAGTGGCTATTCCAAACATATCATGTCTAAAGCACATGAAGAGAAATAAACTACTTTTTGTCCTTGCCCCTTTCTTCTCTCCTTTCCTTGCTTCTTTCCCTTCCTCCCTTTCTTTCTTTCTCCCACCTTCCCTCCTTCCTTCTTTTCCTGCCTTCTTTTTATCTTGTTCTTTCTTAGGCTGTCAGAGATTCATTTAACAAACATCTGCTGAACTTCTTTACAGGCTCTGTGTATTCAAGGAAAATTGGGGAGAACGCTTGACTTCAAGAAGTAAATACTATTTATTATTCAGTACCATAAATCTGTTTGCTGGTGGATTTTTTGTTACACTTTTTTCCCCTTGCCCTAAGATATTTACCTCCTGCATCTCCATCACTTTAATGCCTCAGCATTCCTCCTGTTTACTGCCCTTGGGATCATGCTATCATTCTTATCCTAAAGTTATCACTTGCTGCCGCACATAAAATATTCCCCAAGTTAATGCAATATTAATGTTCTAAAAAAGTAGGAAGGAGTTCTCCTGGAAATTGATAAGGAACTATTTTGTGTTTTCTGGATTACTTGTCCCATTCTCTCTGTTCCCTGGCACTACACCCATTTTCGTGATATAACCACATTACCGCCCATTTCTCTAATCTTCACAACCTAGCAAATGTTTACAGTATTGCAGGAAGAAGACATGTAGACTTGACCTATTTGTTTTGCTCCTATTGGATGATTTGTCTTTATATTGGAACTTGACCATTATTGTATTAGCAAATGACCTTAAATAAAAAGGTTGGTGGAGTCTTACAAGACAGTTGTGAACCCAATTAGAATTATGTTCGTCTCTAACACGGTAGTATCACTCTTCTTACTGCTCTTGAATCAGTTGCCCCCTAAGAAAATCTTACATGAAATAGGGAATAACATGTTTCTATTTTTTAAAAAAAGTTTTTATATAATATTATCAAGTAGTTTTTAAAAAAGAAGCAAAATGAGTTATTCATAAAGAAGGGCAGTTCATCTTCCTGGAACTTTCAGCAGACCTCAGCCTACAATTGAAACATTTTGTTGTTCAGTGTTAGAAAGTTTCTATCTCCAATTAATGTCTAGACAAAGTCACCAGTGGTGAATAAATATTGTCTTCAAAGACTCTCCCAAACTTGTGTATTCCCTTAATTCTGTCATCTGAGACCATCCTCTAAGTTCTTGGGCCACTGAATATCATCTATTATGAAAATTAGATTATGAAAGGCAGAAATTTAATAATGGTAACTAAAATATAACCAAGTGTATTTTTTGGTGTTTCCTTTTCCTTTGATGTGTTACAGTGTTTTAAACAGCCCCAGACATTCCAGGTTCTTGGCTTCCTCCTTTACTCAAAATCATAGAGCTTTATCATATCACAGGCCCTCCTATATTATTTAAAGTCGAAACAACCTAATTTAATTCTTCTGCCAAGGAGCCAGTTGCAGCCAGTTGTTTTTACAGGCTGTTTTTACAGGCTGTTTACAATCAGTGTCTTTTTTGATACTTTAAAGCTAATTTTTATTTACACCCACACTTGCCTCTATACATGCTAAACAATTAGTCTGCACCTGAATGCTTCTATTACCATTTTGAATTTGTACTTAATGGGAGGTCCCTTCATACAAAATATCCTTTGTTTAACATCACATGGAAAATTTTCTATTTTTTAAAATACTGTTTGGTGACATTTTTCTTAAAAGACTTTCCTGATTTTTATTCATAGAATCATTCATCTTGTCTGTGTTCCCTGAGTACTTTACATATACCTCTGATGTAAAAATCATCTCAATTATTTAGGTCTAGATGTGGTTAAACCTCTAGACCACGAGCACCGTGAGCACAGCAGTGGTGTTCCGTTTGCTGCTGACATGCTGTGAATGCACCATCATTGTGTGCCAAAGCTTTAAATAATTTGTGGAGTGAGTCAGAGCTCTTAGAAGTGAAGAAAAACTTGATAGAATGATTGGATTGTTCTTTTATGTTTTACACTGTCATTAACACCTTGATCCTACAATATTACAAATTATTGGAAACAGAATTTCTTTAAATTCTTCTTTATTTATATTTCTGTGGGCACATTGTAGGCGCTCCTTTAACACCAAACAAATTGCTGCGCCCTGCAAAAATATACAAAATGATTTTTAAAATGAAACTTATTTTTCCTTCAAGAATGTTTTAAGAATACAGAACAGCATGAATTAAAAAAATCATTAACTTGATTCTATCACTTCATTTATACTCACACGAGATAACGAGTTCTGTAAAATTTTTGATCTCTACATATAACAGGCCAATAAAACTTTTATAAATCTAGTTATCAAACTTTTAGTGACTCGTGAGAAATAATAAAGATAAAAGTAGTAGAACGTAATTGAGTAAAAGATAAAAAGCAAAGCTTTAAGAATTTCCATTTGAGTTGTACATTTGTGTTTTCATTTATAAATGATGCCCTATGTCATATCATATAACTTTAGAATTGGAAAACTTCTCATTATTTAATCTCATTTTTAAGAAATCTAAGTTAGATGAGAAATCTTATATGTACTAAGATGATAAATTTGTGTACATAAACATGTCCTGGAATCTGTTAAGCTTTAAAATCAAGTAATACAATTTTTTTCAGAACTGTTAGTTTCAATATAGCAGAATTTTCTTAAATTTCGTATCATTAACACTGATAATACCATTTAATAAGATTCTTAAATGAATCATTTGAAACACACATGATCACAAAGAGATGCTACTAAGGAAGTCAGTGACAATGAAAATACCCAAAAGGAGTCAACTTTTGCAAAGCATTTACTCTGGACCAGACACTGTTCTCACTGTTCACAAGATTAGCCAACAAAACTTTTACAATGACCATGTGGTGTACTTTTATTTCTGTCATTTTTTTTTATGAAGACCTGAAGATCACAAAGGAGAGGAACAAGAAATTATATTCACATAATCTGGTACCAGAAATCATATTCTTTCCACTACTGCATGCAAACAAGCAGACAAAAAAATATCTTTGAAAACATCTGCTATTTTCTTGCTTGTTGGAGCAGAACTGTTCATGCTCTCCTCTGTACTTGAAATTAAGGAAAGTTTCTGGAAGTTAACTTTATAACATGCCTGTGTCAATCACAGCAGAGTTTATCCTGTTGTACCCCACATGGTCGACTTTACTCAGCACAATGCTTCAGCTGATTGACTTTATAAGGCCAATGTGAACTCTCAGTTTTAGTGAAAATGTGTCCACACTTGGATGCAAACGCTTTCACAGATGACTAAGAGTTTTACAGTATGTCATGGCACACGCGTAGTGCTGCTTTTGAGTGAACTCTATGGCCAAAAAGAACTATTTCCTATGCTCAACTCCTTTCCACAGAAGTGAATATCACAGAAAAATGACCTGCTCTCAGCAGAATTTAACACTGCAACCATTCTGATCTCCATTTATATTTTCTTCACCACAAATGCTATCAAATTAATTTCAGGAAATTATAAAAAATCCCTGCTGACTCCATGGCCCATGTCTTATAAAACTTGGCAAAAAAAAAATAAAAACTAAAAACAAACAAACAAACAAACAAAAACTTCTTGGCAAAACATTCATTGCTTAACACCTTTAGATTATATTTTTATCTTTGCAATTCTAATATGGACAGGTTCCCCCATCTTGACAGTGCAAGGAGTAAAAAATTATTTGTAATTTATTAACCTCTGCAAAGGACATCATACTAGGTCACCACTGCTGAGGTCAGAAAGGAAAGCAAGTAAAAAACTCACACTCCTACTCTCAATTATTGAACTCCAAATTTCATGCTTCATTCTGCAAATTTTAAAGGGATTAAGTTCAGAGATACTATGTTATTAATTTGTAAAATTATATGAGTAAAATTTTTGTATTAAGTGAAGTATGTGCTGGTATCTTTGAATTGTTTCACAATTTATACATGTCTCAGTGGATAGACTCTTCAGTACTTATTTAAATGATACCATCTAAAAGTACTTTATCTTCAACTGAATGGTTCTACGTATTGATTTTCCCTACGGAAGTTATATTTCAAGGTCTTTTACTTTTAATTTTTACTGAGCATTTGTAAACAAATTGGCTAGTTATTAAATATCACTTTTTATTTGATTAGTATTAATAGTGAAAAACAAATCATAAACGGTGTGTTCTTCATTGTTTGTATATGCAGATACAAACTACTATCATTTGAATCTTTTTTAATTAAAAGAAAAGATAAAATTCTGGTGCTTATTATCCCTCATTGTACCACTTAGACCTTACCCCAAATCAAACAATTGTACACTCAATGTACTATTACTTCTGAGGAATTTGTTATAAATTAGAAAGTAAACACAAAGCTATATTGCTCACACATACATTCTAAATACAAGGTAATTTTGCCCCAAAATGCATGATGATGGTTTTGGAATCCACAGCAAATTAAAAACCATATTTCTGCTATAGTATAGTGATCATGTGCAGAATCAAACATGAATTATACAATAACTGGCACACAGTTTTACAAAATCCAGAGATAAAGTAGGTGCAAATCTATTTGAGATTATACTATATCTGAGCTCTTAAAGACATACAAGAAACAAAAATGCCAAGAAGTGCATGTTTCATATTTCTGATTTCCTAGAAAGTCTTGTCTTATTCAGCTACATCTTACATTTTATATTCACTGTAACTTAAAGCTGAGAATTTGTCAGATGGAAATAAAAAAATAGCATGTATAGAGCAGAAACATTTACATTGTTTTTATAAATGCCAGTGACTTAGAAGAGTGCTTGACAAAGAATAGACAATAAAAAAGCATAGTTCCTAGTTAGATAGCCAACTAGAGAGAGACAGAAGGCAGGGGAGTGGGAGATAAAGGGACAGAGAGAGAGAGAGAGAGAGAGAGAGAGAGAGAGAGAGAGAGAGACATATGACACTGATTGAATGACAGATTCAGGCTATTGAAATTTGTAAATCTGTCTCTGAGTCCTAACTCTTCCACTACTCAATTACTGAATGAATGAACACTGGGAAAAAGTTACAAATTATTAGCTCCTGCTTTTATAGCTGCCTAACACCATTTACTTTATTTATCACAGACTAATTGATACGAATGAATGATTATGTCCATAAAAATACCTTTTAAACTTTAATGTACATTTAAGTATTATATTTAGGTTTATAAAATATGTATGCATGCATACATTCGCATAATCATATAAATTCATGACGTCTAAGACATCATCAGTTTTCATATTTTTTTGGAATTAGTAAAAAGTTGGCTGGGTAACTCAGAATTTCACACTGTCAAGGCAAGTACAGAATTCATGATCTATTCAAGTGTTTGAACTCTAAAGCTACGATACTAAGTGGGCTCACTTTGTGGCATCACTAAATTGAACCATTCCAAGAAGTTAATGAAAGGGCTTAAATTAAACTAAAGTCTAAGAGAAAATTAAGGCATACTACAAAATGAATGTTATTTTAAAATTAGTAAAAACATAAGTTGAGGAGCAAGTTTCAAAAGGAAATAATATACCACCCTATGTGTCTGGGATATGCAGAGAACTTCAGAAGAGGTTACAGGAATCCTCATGATTGTATTTCTTCCATCTCTTTTTAAGACCTCCAATATCTGTCACTTAGCAACATTTAACTTTGAATGTAACATAGAAAGAATTGGATGAAATAATATGAATATAGACAAGAAAACTTTAAAACATAGTAACAATTAACTTAGGTAAAAATGTGTGTGTTTAAGAGAGGAAGCAAGGAGCTCACAGTGAATGAGGCATCATGGGTCTCACACCTGTGTAACTGGACAAAGTCTTTCCTACGTAGTTTATGCCGGAGAAAATTGCTATGATCCTGTTAATGTTCTCTCTTAAAAAATAGCATAAAATAAAAATAAAAACCTTCTGACAATAAAGTCCATCAGCTATGTAAACACATTTTTGTAAACAGTAAAGAAAAAAAAAAATTAGGCAATAAGTCATTTCACTCTGCAGTCATTACCAAACCAGTGCATCAGTGAGTAAAGATGCTAGTACTGGGAGACAGACCCATACACAGAGGAAAACACAAGTAAAGGGTCTAGGCAGTTCACCAGGTAAGATTTTCTTTATTGCTGACAGACTGATGCAAATTGATTTTTAGAGAATTAATTGTTAGGAAACAAATCCTTTTCCCTTGGTCAGAATTGATCACCTGTGAAAAAGATGAAGTCTCAAAGCCTAGGTTATTTCATCCTACTTTAGAGTATTGTAAGGAGAAAAATGAAACTTTGATTCAAAGGAGCGTTATGCGTTTGAGTTCACATTGTCAAAACTTTTATATTCTTAATTTTAGGTTCTGAAAAATCACAGTATACACTAATGCAAATTTCTCTAAGGAAAAAAAAACTCGATGTGAATTTGTAATATTTTGAGGTTTAGTTGATGATATATTGTTTTGACTTACAATGAGTTCAGTTCTTTAGATTCCTTTAATACACATTTGGCATTTTCTGTAAGCTCCGTTTTGTTCAGACCTGAATTGACTGAAAGAGGCACATCGAATACCAGTAATGTCAAGAGCTGCCAAACAGGACTGGGCTAGAACAAGATGCAGAAGTGTGACAAATCTCAGAACCCCCTGCTGTCTCAGTGCAAGTCGAACACCTCAAACCCTGATTTCTAATCACCAAAATTAGAGGTTTGCAAAGGCAAAAATATTCTATGTTCTAAAAGAAGAGTAAAAATAAATTGGAAAACTGTAAGTATATCCAAGTCTGATGTATAAATCATTATTCAAAAGTTTCATTGCTCTGAAAGGACATGAGATGTTACTAAAAGAAAAGATGTTAAATAAAATAACATCTATTTACATTTTCTGTACTTTTGTATCATAAAAAAACATACTCAACTTTAAAATAAAATAGACTGCTCTTTTATCCCATAATAATACATAATATCCGAGTGAAAAGTAATTTTTGTTCTTCTTTTGGTAGCACGTGAACATTCTCAGTCAATTGAAAGCTTTTAGTGAATCTGATTCTTCAAGACTGAATCATCTATATCTACAGAAGTTCAATAGCTGCAAATATATATTTTTTGCTCCAATATAATGATCATCAGATGCAAATGTTACTACTGACAAATGATTAACTCACATAGGCATTTATTTTAAGGATTTAAATATTCTGTCATATACAAACACAGTATTCTATTATGTATTCAAAAGCAACTAACACACAAAAAAAGATTCCAACATTTCTTCGCACCAGGAAAGAATTCCTCACATTCTTATTTAAAATAATTTGCTATTATCATCTTCTTGGTTTAAAGAGGGAACTGTGAATACAAAGTAGTACCAGTCCATTTCAGAAGCTCAAGCCTTTGCTAACTTGGTAAATTTTGTTTTTCTTGTACAGGCACAACTTTGGAAAACTGTCCTGAAGAACTATCATTTAACAATTAGAAACTTTGACTTATGTTAAATTTATGACAACACTTGGTGGTTGATTATTTCTACTTCTATTCATTACTATTAATAACAAATTATAAAAAAATGAAGCAAAGTGGCACATATACACACATATATATTTTTAAACACATTCAATATATTGGTCCCACAAGCGCAGTTACTTTCCTTTTTCTAAGGAAAAGCTGAATTACCTGCCATTCATTTTCTGCTGCAAATGAGTTTGTCACTGCACATTAGCAAGCTTTTCCAATTCATTCTGCTAAATCCACACTTCCTTTTAGTAATGCTAAACATTGCTCTGATTAAAAGCTTGCCAGATAGTAACCCCGCTCAACCCTTACACTATTCCCTCTGTTAAACACATTTACCTTTATTTTGAAAGAGAAGGTAAAACCGAAGAGGCTCTTACCAGAGACAGAAAACAATTCGTTCAGCTAGATCCAAGAGTGCTCTGTGCAGCCAGGCAGCATGAGTGATCCTTGGGCCTCACACAAAAGCAAGATAATTGGCTCTCAATGTAGAGATGTAAACATCCATCATAATGGCATTGGGGCTGAAACTGAACGCTACCTCAGCTGTTCTATGTACTCCGACTGGAAGATGATGTCACAAACATCAACTGGGTGTACTCTCATTGGCTTCTGTTACCTGGAATCATATCTTAACCCTAAACTGTCAGCTGCAAATTGAAATGCTCATCTCTCACTACAATATCTGCTGAAAATGAGAGTGAAAGTCGTGCTGAGTTCCTGCAGGACCACAAACTGAAAATACTGCCTCCTAACTACCCTCAATCCTATTTGCCTAATTAATTAATTAGAATCTGTGAGGAATTTTAGTCTCCAGATGCCTTTATTAAATCATTTCACTTAAAGGTATTTCACAGCAGGAACGGTAAAAGAAATTATCAGTGTAATCACAGCATATGAAATTTAAACATTTTCTAATTGCTTTGATTTTACAGTATCATCCTATGAATTTCAGAAAGTTAAGTTCAGAAAAATTACAATGTAGACAATTGTACAGTAGAACTTTCAAACAATTTGGTCAGAAAAGCCATTTGAGTTTTTAACTCTTCTAATAAAAACACAAAAATGGTAATGAATTTTACTCTCTGAATATTAAATAACACCAAAGCTTTGTGTAATAAGGCTTAAATATGAGATACTAAAATTATAACAAATGATATTTTTATTACTTTTTTTAAAAAAGTAATTTATACGTCACTGAAGCTACAATCTCATTTCAGTCATCGCATGCTATGCAGGTATGCTGCCAGTCTCTTTGTGCACAAGTGAGGAATAACTATGCATTTTTTACCTTCTATCTTGACAAAAGTCTCAGATTTCTCCCCAGGCTTGTGTCCACTGGGAGAGGAAGATAATGGGCTAAGCTGGTTTCAGGAGCTTGCTGCCAGAGGGACAAAACTACAATCACCTTGAAATATAACCCAGCTTTCCCCACCCAAAGGAGCTATCAGCAGCATCACTGTGAGATGCAAGAATTACCAGAGCTACTTAATGACCAAACCCCTTCCAAATTCACAACATCCTGGTCTCAGGGAAAGCCCTTTGAAAGTTGTGTGGCTCAGCATGTAGACACAGCGTACGCACCTGAGAGGGAATTCACTTCATCCTTCTCTACCCTTGGGGGCCAAAAAGTCACTGCAAATGTATTTCTCTGCTTTTATGTTACTTCGTTTCCTTCTTAATAATCAACTTGGGGTAAATGTTTATTATAAACCCTCTAAATTTCCAACATCAGTAAGTTATGTTTATTGATGGCTTCAATGAGAGTTCTAAAAGTTGGTAATACATGAAGAGGAACTTTCATAAATCATGCATCCACAACTTCCTCTCAAGTTCTGACTTTCGAAATTATCAGTGTATTTGACTAAACTTAATGGCAAGTTAGTTTGTGACATATAGACATGAGTTGAGTTGGAGATTGGGGCACAAAAAATTCAGCTTTCACCATGTGTAATGTTTAATAACTGAAAACTTAACATGTATACAAACATATATACAAAACGAGAATGGTAATGTCACCTACAGCAAAAGCTGATTTAAGAATTAGATGAGGCAATATATGGAAACTTGTAATACAACACAAAAAGAGCTGCGAAATATAATGCATGATTAATATTATTGCTGTTTTTCAAAAGACTCAATATACTCATTTCAAAGACATATGGGAGATGTAAAATGTAGAGTTAATTCAGTGCCCTAAAGATAGTAGAAGAAGAAATATTATCCTAAACTCTTAAAATTTCAACTACAATTTATGTTGCAAATTAGTTTGATTTTTAACACTTTCACTCAGAATCTTCTTTTGAAGTTATTACACCTCACAGAATTATATGGGATGCAATCACATTAGTCAAGTGTAAGATTTTAGATTCACGACAACTATTTGTCAAAATGTACTTTGGGGCTAACATAAAAGACACTGTTCATTTATTTCTGTTTAAATACAAAGAACTCTAGATGGAAATGTGTAAAGAAAAAGATCCACTGCTGTGCAAAGTGACATAAAATTGAATTACAGATCACAAAGATGAATTTGGACAATGAGAATGTCAACCATATTTCTGGTAGACAAATGATAAGGCTAAGACATTATAATTGCTAAGAGGATGTGCCATGAAGAAAATAATTCATAAAATAAAATATGCTCCTCTACTTCATAGTTTGTATAAAATTTTAATGTTATAAATATTTAATACCAGAGATAGATAACTAACAAAATTAGATTATATCCTGTTGAGTGCAGAAAACATGCTGATACATGTGCACTCAGTTAATTTTTGAGATAAATGTATATTCTGGTGATTTTAATGCACAGATATGACAATCTTTCTTACTTTACTTTGCATTTGCTGGATGCTACAGTGTTATATGTACAGGGCTTAAATAATAAGGCACTAAGAAGACTGGAAAATATAATACCCCTAGTGCTCCACAGGTATTTTGAATCAATTACCCACATAATACACAAAAACTATTAATAAGTAGTTATCTTACCATAGGCCCCCGGTTCTGTGTAGTTAAAATATATAAATAAGATTTTTAAGAATGCAGAGTAAATATACAAACTGAAGACATTAATCAAAATAATCAGTAACAGAATTTGAGAGTCCACTTACTAAATGTGACAAGACTATCATGTTCAAAATTTGAATTGTGTAAAATACTAATATTATTGGAACTTATTTAAATTCTTTGGAGAATAAATAGGGAAGAAGGCAAATGAACAAGAAATATTTCATATAGAGAAACCAGGGTAACTTTATAATAATGAATGAGATTTTGTCCATACATTAATAAGCCAGTTGATTTCTCATACAATCTATTTGGTGAGACTTTATATTTTAGCTTTAAATAATTATATTTTGGTTTTAAATGAATTATCATATGCAAATAAATGTATAGTTTTATACAAGTATATTACATACATGTATAGTTTTAAATAATTGCATGCATATAGTCTGGGAAGTTTTAAATACATATAGGATAAAATCATGATATATTAAAGTAAAATAGTGCAATATTTTGTACAGAAGGGCAAAAACATATGTTGTTATGGGTAGTAATCATGGGAATTGGATGATGAGTAGAAGTTATTAAATTTTACTGATTCTTTGGTAATCTTTCTTTAGGAAGATCAAAGACACTAAAGATGAAGGTCTTTTAGTAATTTATTTTCAGAGTTTGTTCTTAAAAAATTCTAATGATACTTGAACACTAGTTTGTATATGTGGCTGGGTTAAAGCCAAAAATAAGATGATGTGTATTTTATGTTAAAACTGATAATAAATCACATATATGCTCAGTATTATGATAAAATAATATTCATGAATCCAACATGATTACATGTGTAAAAATAAAATGCACAAGGTAAAAAGTAAAATGCAAAAGTTAAAGGGTTGCAAGAAACAATACAAAAATGATGTCATTTCTAGAACAATCTCTAACACATACATGGAAACATTTGATACATAATGTTTTTCAGAATTTTGAAAAAAATTAAATTTCATAAAAGGAAAATAAACATATTTTGGAATATGTTGACCAATACTGTCTCAGTATGCATTACATACTTCCAACTGACGTGGCCAGTTAATGTTTGTGAATTTCAAAGAGTATAAAATATTTTAACTAAAAAAGCATATAAAGGTTTGAAATAATGGGAAAACCCTTATAGGAATTAATTGAGGGTTTTTTCTTTGCATATATGAAATATTTTCTGATGTGAAGAACATAGAATCAATAAGAATATTTTTGACCAAATAGAAAATGTTTTGTCATTCAAATCAAATACATCTTAATTTTGTTATCATACTTGTATACTATATATTTCCCAGGAACCGAAATTCTTGCAGTATTTAATTGCCTTACAATTATTTCTGTTACACCCATTTTGTGGTTAAACTAATTTTTGATATTATCAAAACAAATCAGCACTAGAGTCTAATTAAACTGGAGAAATCATCCTCCAATCTCTCCCAACCTACATATTAATAAGGTTCAGGTTAATACTAACTTCAAAAAAATGAACATGTCCTTTAGGTGATAATTATACAGGCAGAACTTAGGAATCAAAAGGAGTTTTAAAATGTTGTGAACATTGTTATCTTCTCTGAGCAGGTTGAAAACCTGAAATATGGCATTTGTGGTCTCGAAGCATTAACTGGTCCGTTACCTACTTATCCACAAGATGGCAGCTCTGTTTACTCAGCCACTAGCACTCTGCAAACACTAGCTTCGCTTTTTTTTTTTTTTAACAAAATATAATGTAAAGCAAATAAGTAATGTATGTGCGTGAATATTCATGAGGTAATTTTATAGTGTAACAAGATTAAGGATAGATAAGACCTACCAATAAATAGCAATTACTTAAATCATTTTAAAATGTACTACTACAAAATGTTGAGCTTTTGCTAACATAATGTTAAAAATGCTTCATCCCAAATTTTTTTTTTGCAGAAGTTGGTCTATTTCTAAGAAATAGTTTTAATTTAGTTGAAAAAAAGAAACACATTTCTTTTAAAAAGCATAAAGTTGTGTTCAAAGTATGGTTGGTAAATCACTGGTACAATAGGAGATCTGCAGGAGTCGTATTTTCCCTATAGTAAATTGTAGTTAAAAGTTACCCCCATAAGAATATCAATTTATTGACTTCACTTGAATTCCTTTTCTATACTTAGTCTTCACTATCACTTTTTTCGCTTATGTCTACCTGAAAGCATGGCTGTTTTGGTGTTTGCTAATTCAAATCTCAACTGAAGTGACTCCAACCAAACTATTTGAAATAAGAATCTCTGAGAATGGGAAATTGTTTAAAACTATTTTATGCCTCTCCTTAATCATGAACCAAAGGTTTTGATGGGTGACATCAGATTTCATTAAAATTAGTAAAAAATATTCAAAAATCCTGAAATGAAAATTGCACAGGAAGTTGCAGTTGTTATGTTAAAGAATAGTTTAGAGGAAAAAATATAGGAAAAATACCGAGTCCTTCTCCAGGTACAAGATGTCACCTGGCTGGTAGGCTTGAGGAGGAAGATAAGCACCTTATTTAGAAGAAATGAGTAAGGGCTAAAAGGAGACAAAAGGACTAGACAGAGGGGAACTGTATGACCGGGGCCAACTCAGCTGTGCAGAGACTGCACAGCAGTATCAGGCTCTGGTGATTGGGCATTGCCTGGGGACCAGGAGATATTTACAGTTTTTTAGGTCTCAGGGACCACAAATTTCTCCTGTATATGAGCAAGGACAAATTATTATCATTATTGCCACAGTGCAATTACTAAGCATCTAAATGCCTTAGGTGGATACCCTTCTTTACCTTGTCACGGATAAATACACCAGATTCACAGGATAGTATCTAAGTGGGTAAGATGGAAAGGAACCAGTTCCTCTCTCTGGGTATGAGTGGAGTGTGTGAACATTAATTCTATGATAAAAATAGTAATTTAATGTTTCTCGGAAATTCTGTGATTCAATAGAATTCTATTCATAAGCTGCATTTTATGCCTGAACTCTGTCTTAACTTTATCTTTTAATTGTATTTGCTCAAATATATACCAGCACTGATATTTTAGGGATTAGTCATTAAGTATCATCTGTAATAAGCAGATCATGATATACTTCTAAAGACATAAATGAGAGCATCTTCCTTTCTTTAGTCTTCATACTGAATTTTATCTGTTTCTATAATTGCAAAAAATGTTAAATAAATTATTGACAATTGCTATCAAGCTACTTGGTGGCATTATAAAGAATCTTTAGAATTGTTATAAGCACTTTAAAAAGTTCTATACTTGTAGTATAATCCCTTTTCTCCTTGCCCTTGAAAAAATACATTATTCCTTTTAATTTTTATTTTCACTAGTACATGCATGCCGTCCATAGTTATTATATTCATTGGGAAGTTGGTATAGGCACGTAGCATATGTTAATTGTTCTTATGTCCTTCCTCCGTCTGTTTTCTCCATTTCTTCATGTCTTGGGCCCCTTCTCATATGCAAAGGATCCATTGCCCTGATTTCCATTATTTATCTTTCATTTTGATCTTTACTTATACTTTGAGTTTCTCATATAATAGAAATCATGTGATATTTAAACTTGGGTGTCTGATTTATTTCATTTGACATTACGGTCTTGAAGTCCATCCATTTTCCTACAAAATGACTCAGATTTACTCCTCTTTGGAACAGAGTAGTACTCCACTGTGCATAAATATGTGCTTTTTAAAATCTTTTTTATGGTCATGATGATCAGTCAGCAGGAGTTATTTTCCAGCGATTTATTTAAAACTCACATTATATCAGCTGTGTTTTTCAGGGATCTCTTGTCTTCAGCCATATAGGACTGGAAAAACTTTTTAATTTTTATTTTTTCATGCTTTATTAAGTAATGCTCATTCAATTCGTGTACCTTATTGGTATTTTTGTTATTCGCTGATATTACATAATGCTTCTCCTTTATTATCCCTGGAGCTGAGTAACTATCTGCATGAGTCTAGCCTCCAAAATAAATGACTAGGTGGTTTGTGATTATTTTTTATAAGTACAATAGTTAAACATGGCCACCATTTCAGGACGGTTTAGAAAGACAACATGGATTGATGTTCTTACACAATATTGTGCCTGACTGTTACCCAAGTGCCCACTGTTCAACTTAATACTGGGCTCATTAAAGGTAAATGATCACGCTAAGGACTATTAGATCTTTATATTTTGGCAAGACAAATAACAAGACATCTGACTTTAGCTTCTGTAAAATAACCAGTGTATTTATCTACACTATCTTCATAAGTCTATGGCTGAAACTGTAGACCTGGAACATTGACTGATACATTCTACTTACTTCACATCGGAATAAAACTACCGTGCAAGGTGAACAATGCTACCATGTAGGAGATAATGATTTTTTTTTAACAGAGGCTGCCTGCTTTTGGTGTATTTGTTTTGCACTGTGACTAACAGAGGATCGAGTGGAATAGACGAAGACTTTAAATGTATCACACTGTTTGTTGTTGTTGTTTTGTTTTGTTTTTAAATATAGGTTTCACTGCAGTGCACAGTCTGACCTTCGGGTACTGTGCATCTTTTAGGTACCCGGTCAGCAGGTTTTTTTATGTACCAGTTACTGCTTGGATAAGTGTCCATATGTTAAAAGCTTAGTTGCTGGTTGATGGGACTCCTGGTAGGAACCTTAGGAGGCAAGGCAGGTAGAAGAAAGTTGAGTCACTGGGGGTGAGTCCTTGAAGGGGAAATTGAGACCCTGTCCCTTCATTTTTCTCTTTTGCTTGCTGCCTGTCGTGAAGTGAGTGGCGTGCTTTTCCTTGTGTTCTTACTGTGATCACTGCCTCACCATAGGTCCAAAAGCAATGGACCACCTGACCATGGACTGAAATCTTCAAAGCTGAAAACCAAAATAAACATTCCTCCTTATACATTGATTATGTCAGGTGCTGTGTCACATTGATGGGAGGCAAATTCTAGATTTCAAAGAGTCAGTGTCTGTCTTCTGTTCATTATGGTTTTGAACCTGAGCTTCTCTGACCCATGGAGTAGAAGTGGGTTTAGATATCACCCTCTTTGCGCCGGGCCTTATCACTCCTGCTAAATTCTCATTCTTAAATAATCCACTTGTTCCCAAATGATGTCCTGACATAAAGCAACGTCTTCTATTACCAAATTGTTCTATTTAAAACTTTACCTCACCTCTGTCTTGTCTTGTCCAGAAAAAAACTGTAAGTAAACAAAAAAAATTGCCTCATATCTCACTCTATACAAGATATACTGACATAGCTTAAAAACTGAAGTCATGGGATTAGCCAAAATACTGCATGAGACCCTGTTCCCTACCATGGTGATTATTCCTATAATGGAACAGAGTTGTTTTCTTTCTGTGTGTAATGAACAGAATAAATATCCTTGAAGGACATACATGTCTATAGCACAAGAACCCATGGGGGCTCCAGAAAAATAGGTGAAAAAGAATAACTTTAAGAACATCATCATACCACAGTGATATCTGTGCACCCATGTTTATAGCAACCCAATTTGTAATAGCCAGATGTTGGAAACAACCCAAGTGCCCATCAATCAAAGAATGGATAAAAAAGATGTGGTATTTTTATACAATTAAGAAAGATTGCATTGAAACTTTTGTAAGTAAATGTTCACGACTTGAGACCATACTCATAAGTGAGATAAATCAAACCCACATGTGTAAATACCGTATTGTCTCCATAGTGTAAGAAACGGAAAAAGTATACATGATCCAAAATCTATAATAAATATTATGTAAGGGTAAAAAACAGCTCAAAGAGCAAAAGTAATTGGGAAGGGAAAAGGCCGAAAGAGAAAAGGGAAGAGGAAAAGATACAAGCCTGTATATATGTATATGTAAGATAACTAAAGTGAACACACTGCTGAATGTATTCGTTATTGAGAAAGAACAATTAATACTCATATGATTAGATCAATTTTACATGTCTATATCTGTTAATGTAAGTAAAGATAACGATACGCAATACTGCAACCATTGTCAAGTTTCTGTCATCTGGTTTTGTAAACCTGCAATGTTACTGTTGTGCATTTACTCTATTCGTTTGTTTGTCTCTTTTGTTTGTTGTCTTTGTTATGTATGTCTTTTTTTTCTTTGCATAAATAAAAGAAAAGTTTGACTTGAGAAAGGAACTAGTCACATAAAAAAGTTCAAAAATTGGACCATTATTAAAATTCTCAAAGCAAAACGGAGGAAGAAAATGAACAGTGGATGCTTACAAAGGTATTTGCAAGTGAGGAACTTATACTTATCCATATTATGAATTGTTTCAAGTGATAAATAAGGAGATCTTTAAACACACAAAGGCCTAAAATTATTCATGTCTAAACTCTTCCTCAGGAAGATGCTATAGTATGTTGTCTACCATAGTAATGAGGAAAGAGAAGAGAGGAAAATAGCTCAGAAAATAAAGGATTCAACAATGCAGAATAAAATAAGGATTTTCTCAATGATGGTAATGGAAAGGACTCAGGATGGCAAAAGGAAAGAGTGCAGGCCTATCATCTTTCAGAAGGATATTTAAATAAAAGATAACCACAACTGAATAAAATGGACACACTATGTGATGTGTTTAAATATATTTAAGGGGGGGTATATTTTTCTGAGGGAGTTTAATTTTACATTACATGAAAGCATATAGAAAACTAAAACCAACCAACCAACCAACAAGCAAACAAAAAAACAATTTGAAGGCCTAAGGGAAGAAAATCTATGTTTTACCAATGGAGCATTTTTACTACTAATATTACTGTAACTAAAATCCTGAAAATATTTGTAAACTTAAAATTGTAACATGACTATATTTGAAGGATAAAAAGGGCCAAAGTCAAACATAATATATTATTATTTTAACCAAGTTTTTCTACATTTATTGATATGATCATGTATGTGATTGTCTTTATTTCTGTTCATATAATGTATTAGATTTATTTATCTGGATATGTTGGGCCATCCTTGCATCTTTGGAATGAAGACTACTTGGTCATCATGCATGATCCTTTTAATGATTTGTTGCATTCTCTTTCTATAGTCATGATAAAAACACTATCTGTTTCTTCTTTGTAAGAAAGACTTTTTTGTCTCTGAGTAGCTTCTTTGAAGATAATGATATTATATTAACTATTGTTCGGCTCTTATTATTTCATCATGGCATTTTCAAAAAACTAGCAAATATAAAAAAGAACTATGTAAATTTGATAAAGTTACTGCCATTTATGACATTTATGACAAATGTACTACCAACATCACATTAAGTAGGAAAAAAAACTGAAAGCTTTCCCACTAAACTAGGGACAGGACACGAGTGTCCACTATCACCAGGCTTCTTTAACATAATACTCAAAACATTAGCAAGAGGAATTAGAGAAATATATATATATTCTTCCTCTTCCCTTGATCCCTCTGCTTCCTGCCATACCATGAATTTCTTCTCCTCTGCCACAACTCTGTCTTGAAACCAACTGACTATAGACCGAAGTCTTGACAAACTGTGAGCCAAAATAAGCCTTTCTTTCTTTAATTCATGGGTGTCCAGTATTTTGACCCAGAAACAAGAAATAACTATGACAAGAAGGATGCAAAATCAACCAAAAAATTATTAACTCTTGTACAGCAATAACTGAGAAAGAAGTTGGGAACAATATCACTTACAACAGCACCAAGAAAAATTAGGTACTGAGGAATTAAAATTACTTTAGGATGCAAAGGATCTCTAAAATAAAAACATAGTACTCTGAAAAAGGAGATTCAAGAGAACATCAGAAAATGGAAAAATACCCCCTGCTCCTGGATAGGCAGAACAAATACAGTCAGAATGGCTATAATTCCAAAAATGATATACAGATTTAATGCATTCCCAATCAAAATGCCAACAGCACTCTTTATAGAACTAGAGAAAACAATCCTAAAATTCATATGAAATCAAAAGAGACCCAGAGTAGCAACAAGAGTAAAGTGAGAAGTGTCACAACCCCAGATTTGAAGTTATATTACAAAGTTACAGTGAAAAAAACAGCATGGTACTAGCACAAAAACAGACATGTAGGTCAATGAAACAGAGACAACAAAAGAACATTCAAGTGTTTGACCTTTGACAAAGGGGCCAAGAAATACACTATAGAAATGGTAGTGACTTCAATAAATGGGGCAGTGTCTTGGTTATTTTTTGCTCGTTGCCGAGACAAAATACCTGACGCCCAAAGTTAGGGAAGGAAAGGTTTATTCTTACAGTTTCTCGGGAGTTTCAGTCCATAAAGTGGGCTCCAAGGCAGCATGGGATGACGGGGCTACAGTTCATGGCGGCTGCAAGCTGCAAGCCGCAATCCGTGCTTGCGAGAGAGAGGGCGGAAGCCGGGAAGCAAGCAAGAGGAAGGCCCGCCTTCCCTTATACTGTATCTCAGCTCCACCCCTGGGCGGGTGTAGCAGTCACGTCATTAATCCTGGGGCCATTAATCCTGGCGCTAGACAACAAACTGATCACAAGTGTCAGACTCAGCCCCATCAAAAGTATGAGGACTTGGCGGTACACAGCATATCCTATACAGGCAGGAAACCTGGCTATACAAGTATGAAAGAAAAAATTGATGCCTAAACCTCTAATTATGTAATAAACTAAAGTCAAAATGAATCAAAGACTCAAATGTTAAAATGATAATGTACCAGAAGAATAAAATGGTGAAACTATTAAAATCATGTGTGTACACAGAGACTTGCAAAACGGACCCTGTTTGCACAGGAACTAGCACCAAGAATCAACAAAAGAGATCACATCAAATTAAAAAGATTCTGCACTGAAAAAGAAATGACACAGTAGAAAGAAAATCTACAGAATGTGAAAGTATTTTTCTAGCTAGTGCTCAGAGGACCAATATCTAGAATATATAAAGAACTCAAAAAATTAGACCTTACCCAAAATAGAAGACAGTCAAAAAATGGGCAACCGATATAAATAGATGCTTCACAGAAGAAGAAATACAAAGGCCAATAAGTATATGAAGAAATGTTCAACATCTCTGGGCATTGGAGCAATGCAAATCACAACACTGAGTGTCCCTCTTGCCATAGAAAGAATGAAATCAAATAACAGCAAATGCTGGTGAGGCTGCGTGAAAGCAGGAACCCTTCTGTGCCCCAAGAATAGAACACATTTTCATGTATGTCTGTTCTCCCCCATAAGCCTGTTTCAGAATATTAAATAAATATTCCATTTGTGAAAAGAACTATTTTTAAAAATAACTGCTAAGTCAATGCATAATTACATGTTTTTTGTATATTCAATAAAACCTTCATTGAGTGCTTGTGGTTAAAACTTGCTCTCGGAGTGAGTAATCCTGCTTAGAATTATGACACCTTAATCAATGAGCAAATTTTGTTGAATGTAGTGACAGACAGCTAATTACATTGTGATTGTTTTTGTTATCTGTTAGAATGACTTCCTGTACGTGCATGCTTAAAGGACATGGAGGTTATGACATAGGGATTAAAGGTAAATCTGCTAAACATGGGAGATGATTTGAAATACCAAATCAAAATTTACATTAAAAAAATCTCAAAAAGATGTTTGCAAGGACAGAGGTGGTAGGAGAGCTACAAACACAAGAAGGAGATAGAAAAACAATGTGTTTTTGAGAAGATTGTCATTCTCTTTAACTGGTTTCCACTCAAGATATTATTGCTTCATTTCCTTGCTCCCCTTGTCCCAGGTCCCAAACCTCCTGCTGAAAGTCGCAATGCACCGTCTCTTAAAATCCCATGTCAATTCAAAGCTAGTTTCTAAACTTACCATCTCCAATAGCCAGTGCTTAATCAGAGTGAACATTATTTGGAATCCGATGGCCATGCCTTTGTAGAGGGAATGCTACACCCCTTTTTCCCCTGGAGCTTTTTCAAAGTAAATATTGAATTATCTACACAGCACTAGATTTCTGATATAGAAAAATTTCCAATTCAAATGATTTTGACAGCAGAATGTGTTTCTATAAAACATGATAATGAAAATTGAGTTTTAAGTTATACTTACTTTTCTTGGTACTACTTTAATAATAGAAGTGGATTAGGGCATAAACTAAATCAGAGGTTCTTAGATTCAATTATTGGCACGATACTTTATTTTATCTCAAAAAAAGAAGCTATTAAGCTTTGATGCACAGTATTAACTTTCTTTAGAATGAAGTCAAAATTGTAATCTATCTCAATAGGTTCTTAGATAAATTATTCAATCATGTTTTAGTAGTTGGTAATTGCTAATTGCCTAAGGAAGGAATGGATTATTCTTTCTCAAATCACACAATATTTTTATGTAATAATTAGAATTGAAATAGATGAAAAACTATAAACTATATATATATATATCCTTTTCACTAAAGTGGAAACCTTGCTAATTAAACAGCATTAATAACTACTCATAAGTACTTAACAGAACCATGAGGCACAATGGAACATATGGTAAAACAAAACTGAGAGAAGTAGCATTGAAAAACTGTTGTGGACAGTTATAAATAGTTGTCTAACACTTTCTCATGAAGAATACTATCACATTAAATATGTATTGCATTGAATTGATATTTCAAGAGCTAGTGAAAATTTGTAGCAGAATATACAATTATATTGATTTTATATCCATTCTTTCAATCAATGAATACTGATGGATTTATACAGTATATGTCACACATTGATTGCCATGATACAAACATGCATGAGACTCATGCTAATTTCAAGAAACTCTCAAAGTAGAACCATTATATAAAGCCATTAAATAAACACAGCAAATTAATTTTCCTATTGTGTAGGTAAGATAAACATAAGTTTACTTACAAAGCTGAAATGTCAAATATTTCTTTCCTACTTGAATTAATAATAAAAAAATCAGCAAGCTAGTAGAAGCAATTTCCTGAGAAAAGCAACTTTTAAGATGTATAACACTGTCATGACTGCTTCAGGCCAATATTTTGAAACCTGTGTACCAATACTTCTCTATTGATTTTCAATATGCACAACCAGGACCAAGAGGCATACCAAGACACTCAAGTACCTTCTGAATCATCTTGGATTGATTAGATGTAATAGAGTTCATGATTAATTGAGTGCATAGCAGAAGTGTGCTGTACTTTAGTTTCTCTTTGTACTGCATAGGAGGAAGAATCACAGTGAATGGAACCTGTGATATAAATAAAGGAAACTGTTAATGTTCCGCCTCCACAACCTGCTTGCCTTGTTTAAAATCCCTCAAGGACTCTTTAAACGGGGGGAAGGAATTCTCCTAATATGCTTTACAATGTCCTGTACATTTGGATTCCCAAACTCTCTAGTCCTAACTCCAATTTGCTTTCTGATCTCATGCTTGTTCTCTCTCTTCTCCAACAAAAATGAGATTTGGCTGCAAATTTTTGCTGTATTTCTTTTTACTACAGGGCCTACTGATATATCCTTACAGGTCTTTCTACCTGTTATGTATTTAACTCATTGTTTTTAAAAATATTTTTCCATGTTCTCATACTTCAGTCAATTCAGACCTGCTGCCATTCCTCACAGTCATGTTACATCTTTAAGTCACAGGCTATTTGAATATGCTTTTATTCTAAGTACTCCTCTATTTACTAAAATTTCCTGTTTGTCTAGGTGTCTATATTCATTCCAGATTAGTCATCCTTTTTTCCAGGAAGTCATTTTGGTGTTGCTAAATTGAATACCTTTGTGTTCCTGTAACCCAATAACTTTCTTTATTGTATGTATTATTGCAATAGAATTGTTTCTGTGATACGTCCTCTTATAGAATATAAGGTCTTTGAAAGCAATATTCTGTCTGCTATTGCTTTCCAGTTGAGCATTTAATACATTTTGGACTAACTTAATATCTAGATAGTTCAGGACACTATGTAATATATGCTTATAAATTCAAAGTGTTGGGCACAACACAGTTTTGTAAATGATTTTTATTTTAT
>RJWM01026474.1:0-28031 GCA_004363535.1 Dasyprocta punctata | reverse complement strand
CGGCACCGGGGATTGAACTCACAGCCTCGCACCTGCCAGACAGGCGCTTAAGCTGCTGAGCCAAACTCCCGGCCCTTGCTTTTTGAGGCAGGGTCGCACAATGTAGCTCAGGCCAGCCTTGCGCTCGCGTTGTGGCCCTAGCCGGCCTCGAACTCACAACGCTCCGCCTACCTCAGCCTCCTGAGTGCTGGGATTAAAGGCGTGCGCCACCACGCCCGGCTTTTTTTTTGGTCTTTTTGAGACACAGTCTCACTGTGCAGTTCAGGCTGGCTTTGAGCTCACTTTGTAGCTCAGGCTGGCCTGGAGTTTGCAATAATCCTCCTGCCTCAGCCTCCCGAGTGCTGGGATTACAGGTGTGTGCTACCACACACTGCTTGTACTTTTTTTTTTTTTTTTTTTTTTAATGAGACAGTCTCACAATGTAACCCAGGCTGGCCTTGAACCTATGATGATCCTTCTACCTCAGCCTCCGGAGTGCTGGAATTACAGGCAGGCACACTACCCCTGGCATGTGCCACTACCCCTGGCATGTAGCACACATTTTTTTGAAAACATTTAAAAATATTGTTAGTAGGTAACAAATACAGCTTTCTTAAAATTGGGAAGTTGTGTGGCAAGAGTCAGTGAAGTAATGGAAAGTACCCAGATGGCACAGATTACTTACGATCTCCTTCTGTCAAACCATGTTTATTACCTGCAAGATTTGCGTCTTGGCAGCTTTTAAACCTGTAGTCAGAATTACTTAACATTCAAACCAAAGAACCTTCCTCCCTACCACCTCTGCCCCATTTAGGATTCCAGACCACAAATGTACTGCTCAGAGATTACTGAGACAGTTCCCACAGTAGGTGGAAAGTGTGTTCATTTTTATTTATAGATGCACTGTGTTGCCTAGGCTGGTCTCAAGCTCCCAAACTCAAGTGACCTTCCCACGCCCCTCCTCTATGCCCCCACGCCTGGTGGTGAGGATAGTAAATGGTACCCAGGACTTTTCATCTCCAAAAGTTGTACGATTTTGTGCTCAGTTGTGTCTCATGAAAATAAATTCATCCTTTTGTTGGGGGTGTCTTCATGTCTCAAGTGTATTGCCCACTTTTGAGTTTGACTAGGGAGGGGAGGGTGCCTGGGAAAGTGAATCGGAGACACTGATTTCTTGTGGTGCTAGGGTGCAACCTGGTGCTCTAACACTGAGCTGCGTCCCAGCATTTTTCCTTTTTATTTTGAGACAAAGTCTTGCTGGCCTAGCCCAGCTGGCCTCAGATGTCCCCTTTTGCTGGGGTTGAAGGTGTGTGCCGTCGTGCGTGGCTGCTGGAAGGGCTTGGTGGAGGGAAAACTCCACGCTCGCCATGCTGAGAGGGCTGTGAGGCTGTAAGGAGAATCAATCTGTGGCATCTAGGAAGCTTTTAGGGCCATGTTACAGAGGAAAATGGACCCAGGAGAGAATGAGCATTCTCCTAGAGAAATGTTCTCTGTTAGTCAAAAACTGCAAACCTGTTGGTGACACAGCAGGGTAAACGAGGTGCCTTTATTTGGGAGGACTAGGGATTGAACTCAGGGCCTTTGCATTGAGCGACAGCTGCAGGCTTTTTAAACTTTTTTTGGGATGATATAGGGTCTTGATAAATTGCGTAGGCTAGGCTTGCAGTTGTGATCCTCCTGCCTCAGCTTCCCAGAGTTCTGAAATTCCAGGAATGCATCACCATGTTCAACCTAGATACCTTTTAAAGGTTTTTTCCACAGAGTGGTTTCAGATGCAGGACTGCTTCAGAGAAGGTCACGTTCACACTCTTCTTCCTATTTGTAATTTTCACACCTCTCTGATCCCCACTTATAATTGTGAAAGAGGCTTAGAAGTCTAAAACTTTTTATGTCAAATGGACTGTGAGAAATCTTGTAATGTTGTAGGGCACATGTGGAATTGCTGAATGACAGGGAACCCATTTCTTTTCCATTAAGAGCTAACTTACTGACTTGTGAAATATTGGTAAGATTTACTTATTTGACTTTGGAATCTTATATTCTAATAGGAAAGCATCTTCATTATCACTTCAAGTAGGAGTTATTTTTGTTTTTTGGCTGCACTGAGAATTGGGTTTTTTTTGCATGTATGTGTTTTAAAAATTTTTTTAGATGCACATCATGATAGCATTCATCGTAGACAACATGTATCCTGCACTGGGGTCGAACCCAGGTAATGGTGGGCTGCCGCATCCCTGTCCCACAGGAGCTGCTAAATTTTCTAGGCTGGCCGTGAACTTGTGATCCTCTTGTCTCAGCCTCCTGAGTATTACAGGTGTGCGCCACTGCACTGGGCAGGAAATGCTTTGATTTTCTACTTACCTTCTCTTGCCCTTGCAGAGGTCGGTGGTGAGATTTTGAGAGACTTCATGGGTGAACTGAGCATTGCGAAGATGCATACAGAAAATGTCAGTGAAGTCTGTAAGATGACCATGAACATCACCTTTCAGCAGGCGTTAGCTAGTACCGTTCTAGACGCTGGGCGTAGACAAAGCCTTTGCCCTCAAGGAACTTGTCATATTTATTACAGCTGAGTTAACCTAGTGACTTCAGTGGTATTGTGGTTGGTAGGAAGGGTGAGCAAGAACTTCTTCACAGTAAGGCCTAAGAGAGAAGACACAGCTGGGCTGGTGGCTGTTGAAACTGAGGGGTCGTAAGGCTCAACCTAATGTTATTCTTCCTGCTATTGCTTGTGTTTGACATTTTCCATAGTGAAAAGTTTTTTTTAGGCTAAAAACAAAGCAAAACACAAACAATGAACTTTGTCATTGAGTAGTTTGACTATATGGTTAAAGAAAAAAAATTGTATTTTGGTGATACTGGAAATGGAAACAGGGCTTTCATGTTCTTCCTTTCTTTTTTTCTTTTGGTACCGGGGATCAAACTTAGGACCTTGCACTTGCCATGCAGGCACTTATGCTGCTGAGCTAAATCCCTGACCCTCATGTCCTTTCTTTTATTTTTTTTATTTCAATTTTGCTGTTTAATTTTTTGTTTGTTTATTTATTTATTTTTATTTTTTATTTTTTGCAGCACTGGGGATTAAACTCACAACCTCACGCCTGCCGGATAGGCTCTTAAGCCACTGAGCCAAACTCCCCGGCCCTAGTTTATTTTGAGGCAGGTCGCACTATGTAGTTTAGGCTGGCCTTGCGCTCGTGTTGTAGCCCAAGCCGGCCTCGAACTCACAGCGCTCCTCCTACCTCAGCCTCCCAAGTGCTGGGATTAAAGGCGTGTGCCACCACGCCCAGCAGTGTTTGTTTGTTTAGATAGAGTTGCTATGTAGTTCAGACCTGCCTTGAATTTGTCATTGTCCTCCCTTAGTTTCCCGAGTAACTGGGATTACAAGTGTGAGCCACCACAGCCAACCTGAGCAAGTAATTTTGTTTTACACTAAGTTAGTTTGTACAGAAATATGAAATTGGTCCTGATTGGTTATTCAGGAGAGCCTGTATTCTTAACTATTTGGGAGCCTGAGTCAGGAGGATCAGAAAGTCTAGCCCTAGCCTGTGCAATTCAGTGAGACCCTGTCTCAAAATAAGAAACAAAAAAGAAGCCAGGCGCGGTGGCACACGCCTTTAATCCCAGCACTCAGGAGGCCGAGATAGGAGGAGTGTTGTGAGTTTGAGGTCGGCTTGGGCTACAAAGCGAGCGCAAGACCAGCCTGAGCTACATAGTACGACCCAGCCTCAAAAAACCAGGGCTGGAGCCGGGCGTGGTGGCGCACGCCTTTAATCCCAGCACTCGGGAGGCTGAGGTAGGCAGAGCGTTGTGAGTTCGAGGCCGGCTTGGGCTACAACGCGAGCGCAAGGCCGGCCTGAGCTACACAGTGCGACCCTGCCTCGAAAAACCAGGGCCGGGAGTTTGGCTCAGTGCCTTAAGCGCCTGCCCTGGCAGGCATGAGGTTGTGAGTTCAATCCCCGGTGCCGCAAAAAAAAAAAAAAAACCAGGGCTGGGAGTTTGGCTCAGTGGCTTAAGCGCCTGCCCTGGCAGGTGTGAGATTGTGAGTTCAATCCCTGGTGCCGCAAAACAAAAACAAAAAAAGAGTGTAGCTCAGTGGTGGAGTGTATGCCTAGAATGCACATGTCCCTGAGTTCAATTCTTGGTACCACAACCAAACCAATAAATAGAGAATGTCAATGACAGGTTGCCTTGTCTTCTGAACATTTGGCATCTTTTTTTTTTTTTTTTTTTTGGTACCAGGGATCAAACTCATGATGTCATGCTTACCAGACAAGTGCTTGAGCTGCTAAGCTAAATCCCAGCCCCTTGGCATCTTTTTTTTTATAGTAGAGTGTAAGGTATTATCTTGGTTACTTTTCTCTCATTTGCTGAGACAACATACCTGATGCCCAAAATTAAGGAAGGAAAAGTTTGTTTATCTCATAGTTTGCAGAGGTTTCAGATTATATTTGCTGGCTCCAAGGCAGGGTGGCATGGCAGAGGGCAACAGTTCGTGACCTCGGAAGACAGCAAAAGAGAGGAGTGTGAGAGAAGACTCTGCTCTCCCTTATATTGTATACGGACTTCCTGCTCCAGGGCAGGTGCAGCACTCACACCCGTATTCCAGCGCTGGACCAGGAATCAGTCACAGACGCTAGAAGCCCGCCTCCGAAAAATGCCTGCACAACTGCGTGAGGCTTTGGGGGGACGTCCAGACACAAACCATAGCAGATATGTCTTGCTTTTAAAAACTCATTCAGCAACCATGTATTGAGGATTTATTATGTACACGGTATTACTGTCTATCTTGGATGACTTGAGGGTGGGCTGAGACACACTTCCTTGCTGGACATGGTGATGCATGCCTGTAATCCTAGCACTCAGGAAGTGGCTGAGGCAGGAGGATCACTGCAAGTTCAAGGCCAGCCTGGGCTACATAGCTAGACCGTGTCTCAAAACAAAAAACAAAGATCATTATGTATATCTAAAATGTACCAATGAAATCTAATGTAGAAAAAAAAATAGGACACACTTCTTGTCTTTATAGAGTTTGTATTTTTGTATGCGTGATTGTAATATAAAGTAGAAAGTGTATGTTCCACATGTGACTTAAGTATAAATGTTAAGTAGAAGAATTTTGGGTCAGGTTTCAAATAGGTGATTTGCCCTGAAATATTGTGTCCAGGTTACATTTTTGTAAATTTTTAACTTTGTAGCCTAGTATTTCTAATTTCAGAAATGTTTTATTTATTTCTGGTTGAGCTTTAGTTGGCAGTTGCTCTTAACTTGCAGCATTGTGCTCAACTAAACAACTTTTCTGCTGAGTAATTTGTAAATTAAGTAATATTTTGCCTTGTTTAGTGATTAAGGATTTTTAAAAGTAGGTGTATTATACTCAAAAAATGCCAAGTTTGTTACACTTTATTTTGTGACTGAAGGAAATGTGCTTGAATCTATAGATTTTACTTTCATTCATGAGGAAGAAATTTGTGCAGTTTTTTATTTATTGAGACAGAGTCTCACTGTACTTCAGACTGACCTTGAAATAACTATAGCCCAGGCTGGCCTCAAACTTGTGGCAATCCTTCTGCCTCAGCCTCGTGAGTGTTGGAATTACAGGGATATTGCTACCATGCCCAGCTTATGCAGTTTTTACTATTTAAAAAGAAAGAATAGCCAGGGCTTGGTGGTAGACAGTTATAATCCCAGCTACTTGGGAGCCTGAGTCAGGATGACCAGCTTTAAGCCCAACCTGGGCAATTTAGTGAGACCCTGTCTCAAAAAAAAATTTAACGGGGATAGAGGGGTAGCTTAGTGGTAGAACAGTTGTCCGGCATGTGCGAGGACCTGTGTTCAGTCCCCAGGACCAGGAAAAGCAAACACAAATGCGAACTATGCCATAGGAGGGAGTATTTTGAAACCCCGCAGCCACCTCTCCGAGATTGATCGCCCTTCTGCCCAGAAGCTGTTTTTCCTTTATTTGACTCCCACTGAGCTAAACTCCCAGCCCTGGTTTTTTGAGGCAGGGTTGCACTACATAGCTCAGGCCAGCCTTGCGCTCGCGGCGTAGCCCAAGCCGGCCTCGAACTCACAATGCTCCTCCTACCTCAGCCTCCCGAGTGCTGAGATTAAAGGCGTGCAAGTGCTTGCTGTCTTTGCTTTGATCTCCATTTCCGAGGCTCTGTTTGGTCTTAATATTCCATTTAATAAGTGCCGTAGGGGTTTTGTGTGAAGAGCAGTGTAGCGGACTATGGGAATCATTCCCATGACCTTGAGAGGGTTGTCATCTTACCACGGAGACATGGTCTCCACACATCGTTCAGTGACCACTGGCGGCCGGACAGTGGTGTTGAGAAAAGGTCTCTGCCGGCAAGGGGTTCCAGGCCAGGAGCATGAAGGATGGCTTGCTTATTCAGCCAGCGTTTACTGAACCTGTGCACCTGTGGTCAGCTGGGATAGCCTTGTCCTCACGTGCCTGCTGTCCAGGGTGAGGGGCAGGTAGAGCAGGACGCCAGCGGCTCCTGCAAGGCCTCACAGCTGAGCACTGCTGCCCTGTGTGGCTGGCGAGGGGATCAATGCACAGCCCTGGGATTAAACCCGGGGAGCACTGAGCTATATCCCCAGCCTCCAGCGCCCAGTCCCCCTTTGAGACAGATTCAGGTGGTCAGTCTGGTCTTGAACTCTCAGTCCTCTTGCCTCAGCCTTGTGAGTAGCTGCAACTACAGGTGTGCACCACCACACTCAGCATAATGCATAGACGCTGACATCTCTGTCTTTTTCACTGGCTCCTTAAAGCGGTCCTTTGGAAGAGGGTGGGGATGTTTTCGTTTGAGACAGGGTCTTGATATGTAGCTCAGGTGGGCATTGAACTTGTCGTATTCCTGCCTCAGCCTCCCAAATGCTGGGATTATAGTCATGCACTACCACACCCAGCTGGGAGAATTTTTTTTGACAGAGAGATATCGACTCGTTTACAGTTACTCATTTTGGGCCTGGTGTTGAACCCCAGCCTCTGACTAGACCTCCTGTGCAAATGAAATACACGTACTGTGCTTTGAGGCAGTAGGGCCTGGCCAGTGGGGGATGCTGGTGTCATTCCAGAGTAGGGAATTGTATAGGCTGGAAAGGAGTTCGTTATTTTGTGGAAGAGAGGTGACAGCTTGAGCTGTCCTTTCAGACTTAAAGAAGGGAGGGATTGGAGGTATTGAAGAGGGAGAAGCAAGGTTTGTGTCTTCACATGGTAGGAGCAACAAGGCAGCTTTCTGAGCACTTGTGCTGTGCTGTCTGTCTGTCTGTCTCTCTCTCTCCATTTGGACTCACTGTGTAATCTAATCTGACCCTGAGCTTCTATGTACCCCAGGCTGGCTTCAAATTCTTAATACTCCTGCCTCAGCCTCCTGGGTGCTGGGATTGCAGGTGTGTGCCTGGGGGCTGTTTTATAAGGGCCCTGATGCCCTTTCTGAGGATCCACACTCGTAACCTGATCACCTCCCAGAAGTTCTACCTCCTGGTGTCGTTAGGGACTGGGTTTCAGTGTAGACATCTTAAGGAGACACATTGAGACCCCAGCACTGGTAGTTTTCAGGTTTCCTTGGGTTTGTCGTTGGTTTATCCTCTGTCCTTGTTGAATATGGACTGCTCGAGAACAAGGCCTTTTCTGTCGCTACCATCACTGTGTCCTCAGTTTAGCACTGAAATAGACACCTTGCTAGTACTGAGGCACAGTGTTTATTGAATGAATGAGTGCTGTGTTGCGCTGTGTTTACTGTCCTTTGTTACTGGTGAGAATGATCATTTCGCAGTTTACACAGCGCTGGCATATGTTGTCTTAGTCGAGTTTTCCGGGGTTAGGTCAGGCATCGTCTTCTTACTTCACAGAAATGGACTTGACGGTGCGGGTGTGTTGGTAGGGTTAGCGCGCAGTGCCTGAGGGCTGTGACCTGTCCTCAGTGCTCATGCTCTGTCTTAGCCCACTGCTGCCATCCCAGTGGGCATTTTTTGGCACTGGAGATTGAACCCATGGGTTTTGTTCAGAGCTGTACACCCAACTCTCTTTACTTTTTACTTTTAGACAGGGTCTTGCTTGGTCACTAAGTTGCCGAGACTGGGCTCAAACTTGTGATCCTCCTGCCTCAGCCTCCCAGAGTGTGCCATCCTGCTGGTTCCAAGAATTTTAAATAGACCAGCTTATATTTGGAGCTTTCTTAAATGTTAGATTCTTCCAGCAATGTATGGTTTGCCTTTTGTGTGAAGCTGAGTTGTTGATCATGTTGGTTAATCTCTAGGGACCTGGGATTAGATTATTTTTTCTCTTCCTTTTTCTTCTTTCTCTTCCTCCTCCTCCTCTTCATAGTGATGAGAGCATCTGTCCTGCTTATGATCTCACTTATTTTTCTCGAGGTGGTACAGGGTAGGGAGGCTGAACCTAGGCCCTTGTGTGTGTTAGGCAAGCAGTCTGCCACTGGTCTATACCCACACCCCTTTCTGTTTTGAGATAGCTCCTCGCTAAATTCCCCAAGCTGGCTGCGAACTTGGAATTCTCCTGCCTCAGCCTCAAAGGAGCTGAGATTATAAACATGTGCCACATTGCTTCTCCACTTACTGTTTGCGTAGGACTGAGTTAGATACTTGTGTGAAAAACTTTTAAAATGACAGGGTCACCTATGAGTGTAGACTATTTCTTTTGGTTATGGGAGTGTGCACGCTTTAGCTCTACATGGTCTTCAGAATCTCCTGTTTCTGGAAGCGCAGTGGGCTGGGGCTTTACAGCTGGCTTGCTGTTAGGAGTGCCTCTGGCTGGGAGAGGCGTGACTCGGAGGGGCGTGCCTCCCGCCGCACTCCTGCCTAGGCTCTCTGCTTCCTGTGCACCGTGAGGTGAGCAGTTTCCGTCTGTCCTGGCTCCTCCACCATACAGTTTTGTGTTTGAGCCGACAGAGCATGGAGTGCAAGTTCTAAAACGTGAGCCCAAATACACCTCGCCTCCTTTAAGTTGCATGTGTTGAGTATTAGGTCCCAGCGCCAGGGGAGGGGACTAAGACAGACTCCTGCTGTCTGTTGACTGTGACCGTGAGGCCAGTGCTGGAGAGGAGCAGGAAAAGCAGAACAGCCAGCCTCACGGCCCGGCAGAGCCTGCAGGGGGAGCAGGGCAGTGGGGATGGCAGACGTGCAAAAAGCGGAGCTCCAACCCTGTGGGACGTGTGCAGACCGCAGGTGTCTTAGATTGCAGTTAGTCCTCCGGGCTTGTTGCTAAGCCTGAAGGGGATTTAGGGGCAGCGTCCACACAGGGGAAAACCATTTCACATCTTGTGTGTCACTGGAACACGGGGTCCCTCGGAGAGGGCCGCAGGCAGCCAATCCCAGCAGTGGTAGAGGGCGTGTTCAGAGCACACTGATCGAGGCTTCTATTTGAGGTGTCATCTACACTCCTCGTTACTTTGAGTCATAGTAGTCAGTGCATCTGCCCTTGGATCTTGTTATTCAGTACATAATGAAGCATGTGGACATTTGTGCTTGTTTGATGTGACCTCACTATACTTTAGTAGAGATTTCTTATGTAATCTTAGGTTTTTAAAAATGCTTGGAGTAGGCCACACACCCTGATTTAGAGAAATCTTGGCTTTCTTCAGTGTCCCAAGTGATTAGATGTGAGGTGCTAACTGACTTCTCACGTCCTGTTCTCGCTCATTCCACCAAGTCCTCTGTGGTCCTCCTGGTGCTTTGCACTCCGGAGTTGATCGTGTAGCCGTCTAGGTTGCTGTACCATTTGCTGCTTTTCTTTTTGTTCCTGGTGCTTCCTTTGCCCTTGCGGCCCTGCCTAGAGTGAGGGCCATAAAAACTACTCTATGGGACAGACTCTTGAGCTCCATCCGGCTTAGGTGACAGATAATCAAAGTGTAATGTGGCTTTGTCTCAGCTGCGATGAGAATTTAGAGAGGCTTTAACAAGGTGATATTTGAGCCAGGGATGGCAATGCATGCCTGTGAACCCAGCACTCAGGAGGCTGGGGCAGGAGGATCATGAGTTGGAGGCCACCTTGGGCTACATAGCAAGACCTGTCTCCAAACAAAACAAAGAGACATTTAAATTGAAGTCTGATGGATTTTTGCCTGAAGGACAGAATTTCAAACCAAGAGAACTAGAAGCCCAAGACCTAGGGATGTGGGAGTTGAGCTGTACTGTGAGGTTGAAGCTTTGCAGTGCTTGGGGGAGGACCAGTGTGGTAGTCATTTAATTTAATTTTTTATTTATGTGGCTTTTTTTTTCTTGAGCTTTGGGATTGCAGGTGTGCACCACCATGCCCAGCTCTTAGTGGTGGTCATTTAAAAGTTGGCTGTCTTCTTGTTTCTTGTGTAATTCTTGGTGTGATTTTTGAAAAGGTTTTCCAGCAGTGCATTTTCTTGCTCTCGGTCCTTAGAACTGAGCGGTGCACTCCATTAGCAGTGCGTCATCCCCCTTCTGGGGCCCAGGCGTCAGATTGCAGCTGGCCCTCGTCAGGGCCCGGTCACTGCTCTTCATCTCTCTGTTGTTTTAGCTTCTGCTTGCTCAGTGCCCGCTTCCCGACATCCCTCCCAGCTCAGTGTCATGGCTGCTCCTGAGCCCAGCCTGTGCACATGCTCGTCCTCGCCCTGGCCATCCTCTCTGCCTCCTGGCCCCTGGCTTGCACGGCTGCTGTGGCTGGAGGATACGCGCCGCACTGCCATTTGGGACCGTGACCTGCACAAGGCTGTGTGCCGCTGACTCTCCACCCTCCTACGACCTTCATAAGTGTCTTCCCTGCCCTTATTCATAATTGATCGCCTTCGTCTTTCTCTGAGCACATTAGGCAGTCAGAAAAGGAAAAGTTGTAGTTAGAAGCTGAGGCAGGAGGATCGTCACAAGTTCTTGGCCAGCCTGGGCTACTTAAGTTCCCAACCAGCCTCAACTACAACTGCAGAGAGTGAGACCCTGTCTCAAAAAAAAAAAAAAAAAAAAAAAAAAAAACCAAAAACACAACAGTGAGAAGAGAACTGCCTCTCCTGAGTGCTGGCCAGCCGCCTCTGGACTGCGGTCTGTGACCCCACTTGCCCTCTGCCTCTGAGGCTGCCTCCTCCCCTGACCCCAGCTTTTCTGTCCCTGCAAACCTGTGCCCTGTGTTAAACCCTGCGGGACCCTTCCCAGCCCCAGCTCAGTCTCTGGGGCCGTTCCCCTGGCCACTGCTGCCCTCCACAGTGTTTCCACAGGGCCATGCAGTGGGGCCCCAGCTGCACTGACGCTGCCTCAGTTCCCTTAGTCCAGTTCAGTCGTCGCTGCCCCTTGTCGGCTAGCTGAGGGATACAGGTCTGTGATTTTTAGTGAGTTTTCCAGGTTGTACAACTATCACCATAATGTAGTTGAGGACTTGTGAGATTGGCCTTAATTTTTTAAACTTTAATTCTATAAAATACTTCCATGGCTCTGAAATATATTTTTTAATTAATTAATTATCTTATTTATTTATTTTTAATCTTTTTGAGACAGGGTCTCACTATGGAATTCAGGCTGGCCTTGAACTCACTTTGTAGCCTAGGCTGCCCTTGAACTCATGGTGGTCCTCCTGCCTCAGCCTCCTGAGTGCTGGAATTACAGCGTGCGCCACCACACCTGGCTTAGATTGATTCTTTTTTCTTTCTTTATCTTTCTCTTTCTTTTTTCTTTTTTCTTTTCTTTTTTTTTTTTTTTTTTTTTTTTTTTTTTTTTTTTTTTTTTTTTTTTTTTTTTTTTTTTTTTTTTTTTTTTTTTTTTTTTTTTTTTTTTTTAATTGTACCGGGAATCAGACTCAGGCCTTGCGCTTGCCAGGCCTCTGAGCTGTATCCCTGGCCCAGCTCTGGAGTATAGAGCAAGGTTTGTTTTCCAAGCTTGCCCTTCTCCCCTCTCTCATTTCCCAACTTCTTGCTACAGATGACCATTTTGCTTTCAATTCGCACTTCTGTTGTTAGACCCACAGAACATCTGAGCAGAGGTTTGAAGGAGGTGAGGGTGTAGTAGATATGCTGTTTTGCATTTTGTATTTTCCTATTCATAAAATAGGGCTTCTTCATGCTTTCTTATAATTGCTTTCTTCCCCGTACCATGTGTGTACTATAATTATACTCTTTGTTTTTGTTTTTCTCAGACAGGGTCTGAGTACACACTGTTCATGTAGCCTTAAATTCTCAATCCTCCTGCCTCAACCTCCTGAAAAATAGATGAATCTTGATTGTTACTCTCTTACTTTATTTAATTTTTTGGTTTTTTGAGATGCGGTACAATGCTGGGCTCAAGGGCACCAGGATTAGGGGTGTGAGTGCTGGCTGCCCGGGGTAGCCTGGATGAGATATAAGGGACAGAAAGAGCTGTGCTCCTCCCTTGCTCGCGTGGCCACCTTCTGCCTTCCTTGAACTGTTTCTTCTCTGCGACGCCTGTCGGCATCCACCCTGCCTTGGAGCCAGCCGACTGGGGACCAAAACCTCTACAAAGTGGGAGCCACGTGAATCTTTCCAGGCTTTAACTTTGGGGGTCAGGTATTTTGCCTCAGTAACGAGAAATGAAACTAAGACACCTACAATAGCATTGTACTAGTTTTACTCCGATGTGTCCAAGAGTTGCTCGCTCTTCTATACATTATCTGGAATGTTGTCAGATTTGTGCATTTGTTGTAACCTGTGAGGAATTAGTGAAGCTTGTAATTTTTGTGGTACTGGGGATTGAACCCAGGTCCTTCACACTAGTTACATCCCTAGCCTTTAAAAATTTCATTTGAGACAGGTCGCACTACACTGATAAATTGCCGGGACTGGGCTGCAGTATTTGATCCTCATGCCTCAGCCTCCCAGAGTGGGGGGATTACAGATGTGTGCCACCGCATCCAACTGTTAGTCAGTTGTTTTGCTTTTCCTGTGATGAGCGAGGGTGAGCATCTTTCTGTGTATTGGAGTGAGCTGTGTTTCTGTGAACTGCTTCGCATTTCTTGTCCTTGTCCCTGCCTTTCTGTCGGATTGTGGGTGTTTCTTAGGGGTTCTTTCTATACTGGAAGATTATCATTTTGTCTGTGATGTGAACTGCAGATTTTTTTCTTCTAGTTTGCCATTTTTTTCTAACTTTGCTTGGGTTGTATGTGTGCATGTGTGTTTGGTTTTGCCTTAGGAGTTGTCGTATTTTTTTGGTGGTTAAATCTGTAAACTTGTACATTTTTAAAAATAAATTTTCATAGATTTTGAGTCTCAGTTAACCAGTTTAACCAGTTGCCAGTCTCCACGGTTTAAATAAGGGGAAACAGATTTACATTTTAATATTTGGGAACTAAGTTTAATAAAGACACCTGAAGGTGCTGCAGAGTGTCGCTGGGCTGTGATTCACTCGTGGGTTTAGCATGGCCTGAGTATTTTATGATGTTCCAAATGTTTTTAGTTTGCAGGTAACAGGAAACCGGTTCAAAGCAGTTTAATTTTTAAAGGTTATGCATCGGTTTCTGTTGCTGAAAATCCCATTGGACGGTGACTTGCTTGGGGTGTGAGCTCCGTGTTGCCGATTCTCTCGGTTCTGTGTTGCAGTCTATCAGCCAGGCTTGGGTGACCAAATAGTGGCACAGGTGTCAGGCTTCACGTCCTGGCCCCGGACCGGGCCCCCTGGACCGGGCGGGAGCCAGGACCCAGCGTGAGCAAGAGTAGTGCTTCTGGAGTCTCTGAGCCTGTCCATTCTGCCACTGTCATCGAGCGTGGATCTTTGTGCGCCCTTGACATTTTTTTTGTTTGGCCCTGCCTTCCCTTCTAAACTGTGAATCTGAAGGGGTGAAGCCATCTCTTATTTATCCATATCCATCACAGTTTGTTTTCAAATGAATGAATTGGTCAAAATTACAGTTCTCTGAGGACTCATTTGAATAAATTGGGTAATCTTTCAAAACGCCTTTCAGGAGCCAGCTGTGGTCTGTGTCAGTTCCTGAAGTTCACAGAGGTAGGCTTGCCAGACCCTTCTGTCTTGGTTGAGAGGCTTTTAGAAATTAGTCACAGCCTTGATTCTTGTGCTGGTAAAATCCTCCGGACCAGCCGGAAGAGGAAGCTGTGTGTGGTGTCTTCCATGTGCCGTGCTGGCTTTGCTTGGAACCTACGTGTTCCTTATCCTGGGGTCTTGGAAGGAAAAACGCACTCTGCCATCCGGAAGAAGGCAGCTTTGCTGCTGTCCCTTGCCTCTTCTCTTCTGTTCACTACAGAGTTGCACGACTGCGTATGTTGCTCTTTTTTTCCTCTGGATTCTGGCATGTGGTTAGCAGGACTGAGGGCAGTGTGAGGCCAGTTTATTGAAGAATGGTGGACATCCTCAGGGCTCCCCTTGGTGTGCTGCAGTCAGAGAACACAGGTGAGCTGGAGAGGCCTTGCAGAGAGCTGCCTGGCACGCCGCATGTGCAACCTTCGACAGGGCTGTGGTCCAGCTGCCTCGTCTGCCTCCCTCCATGCGTGCGCCTTCTCCGTGACTGCACCCTGACTTCCTCATCCCCTCTGTGTGCTGCATACTGGTGCCGGCTCCCTAGCCTTCCCTACTGCCCCAGCTCCTGCCCTTGACTTGGGTGGTTTCATTTCCACTGCATGACCATCGAGCACCCCCTCTGGCATTCTCTCCCATAGGAACACTCAAGGTCTTGTCACCCCAGCCCAATCTAAATTCAGATAGAAATGGTTTTCCTTCCTTGGCTCCCACCGTGCCAATTCTCTAGGATGCTGGTTGCTCAGAGCCGTTGGACACCATCCAGCCCAGACCTTCCTTAGCCTCGCAGTAGCACTTGACTCTTCTGATCATCTTTTATTGAGACTCCTCTTGTCTTGACACTTCAGTCCTGACACTCTGCTTTCTGGGCCCATCTCTGCCACGTCTGCCTCACCTCCTTTGCTGTGCCCAATGGCTTTGGAGACAAGGTCTTGCTGAGTTGTCCAGACTGGCTTTGAATTCAGGATCCTCCCACCTCAGCCCCCCAGTAGCTGGGTCTCCTGCTAGTGCCACCACACCTGCCCTCTGTCTAGTTAGTTTTTTTTTATTTTTTTTGCCACACCGGGGATTGAACTCACAACCTCGCGCCTGCCAGACAGGCACTTAAGCCACTGAGCCAAACTCCCGGCCCTAGTTTTTTGAGGCGGGGTCGCACTATGTAGCTTAGGTCAGCTTTGTGCTCGAGTTGGAGCCCAAGCTGGCCTCAAACTCAATGCTCCTCCTACCTCAGCCTCCTAAGTGCTGGGATTAAAGGCGTGTGCCACCACGCCCGGCCTCTGGCTAGTTTTTAACTATTGCCTTTCCTTAATGACTCAGTTCTAACTCCTTGGCTCGCTTCAGAGGCTCTACTGTGCCTGGAATTACAGTTTCCTTTTCTCCCAAAATTGTTTATTCCTTTTCTCTTCCCTCCCCCAGGTAAAAGTAGTTCTGCAGTAAATTAACCCAGTGGGTATTCCTGTGAGAACACAAATCAGTTAAGGCAATTAAAACTTAAACTAACATATGTGCCAGCAAAGCTCTGTCTTAGTCATAGATCTTCCTCAGTAGTGCCTTGCCAGTTCCTTCCCGCTCCTCTTGTGCCTTCTGCTTCCTGGGCCATCTGTCTCCAGCCTCGACGGTGCCTTCTCTGCTTTGGACTCTGGCTGCCCGTCTGCCCTGCAGCCCATGACCCCGGAGCCACAGCGGCGGGTTGTGTTTCTGCTGCACCACCAGCTGGAGCTGTACCTGTTCATTTATATTTGAATTTTTTGCTGCATAGGCTTACAGTTTGTTACTTAACACTTTTTTCCCCAAGAAAGGAATGTCATTCCTTCATTTTCTGCTTTGTTTCCATTCTGTGTCCTTTAGATATACTATAGTCTGTTCTTTCTTTAGCTTATTAAATTGAAAACATAAGTGTTCTTTCTCTCCCTTTCCCCCTCCTTCAATTGGGAATTGAACCCAGATATACTCTACCACTGAGCTACATTTCCAGCTTTTAAAATACTAATAACTATTATTAGTATTTGCAGTACCGGGGATTGAACCCAGATCCTTCACATTCAAGCTATAGCCATAGGACCCCTGTTCCTTTTTAAAAAATTTTGAGACTGGGTCTCTTGCTAAGTTGCGCAGGCTGGTCTTGAATTTACAGCCCTGCCTCTGCCTCCCAGAGTGCTGGATTTACAGACATGCACCTCCATACCCAGCTTCCTTTTTCCTTTTTCTTTTTTTTTCTTTGCGACAGGGTCTCACTAGCCAGGCTGGCCTTGAATTTTCAATCCTCCTGCCTCTGCCTTTGTAGTCCCTGGATTACAGGCACACAACCTTGTGCCTGGCTCTTTCTTGTATTTTAGTGATGTGCTTAAGGCTGTAAATTCCCTCTAAGTATTGCTTTGGCAGCCTCCTGTTACATTTGTGGTAACCATTGTTGCTGATTTCTATACAAAATCTGTAATGATTTTGTTACTTCTATTTTTATTCCCTGTTTAGCTCTTGACTTTAAGCAGACTTTTGTTTTTGGTTTGGGAGACAAGGTCTCAAACTCTGGATTGTGCCTGGCTCCAAGGAGGCATTTTTCGTTTCTATTTATGATATTTAGCTTCTTAAATATTGATTGATCTATCTGCATTTATGGTCATGGGCAGTGTTTTTATGTTTATTTGAATGGGCATGAGACTTTCTTTGTGACCTCATTAAAATATTCCATGTATTTCTAAAAAAATATGTATCCTCTGTTTATGAGGGTCAGGATGGCACATATGTGTGTTTGGTCAAAATTGTAATGCTGTTTGTATTCTCTGTCATTACTGATTTCTCCAACTGCCTTATTTATCAATATCTGATGTTTTAAAGCAACTCACTATGATTCTGAACTTGTCAATTTATCTTATCAGTTTTCCTTCGTATCAATTTAGAATTGTTAGTCTTTGTATTACTGTATTGTACTAATTTATATCTGTACCCTACGTTCTTTTTTTATTTGATTTCTCTTTGCATAGAATGGCTTTGTGCCCCTTATTCTCAGCTTACCTGTATAGTTCTGCTTCTGTGTGTCTGGTTCCTCCTTTTTTAGGAAGGGCACTGGGAATGCTCAACCACTAAGCCACAGCCTCACTCTTTAAAATTTTTCATTTATTTTTTGCAGTGCTAGGAATTGAGCTCAGCGGTGCTCTACTGCTGAGCCGCATCCTCATCCCTTTTTATTGTTTTTAGGTGGAATTTCTGTGTGTTGCCCGGGTGGGGCCCGAGCTTGCAGACCCCAGCTGAGCCTTCCTGAGTGCTGGTATCACAGTATGTGCCGCTGCACCTGGCCCTCTTCAGTGTGCTGCTTCTCTGGCACTGTGAGACTTCTTTATCCTGAACCGCTTCGTTGCCCTCTATCTACTTTTTTCACCGGTTGCTGTAGATTTTATCTGAGTGCATCTACTTCCGCTTTCACTGCCCTCCCTCATTTCACCTAGGCAGTTCCACCTTCTGCCTGGTCTCCTGGGCTGCTCCTGCTCCCTCCAGTCTCATTTTTATACAGCAGTCAGAATGAGTGATATTTAAAAATTGTGAATCTAAGATGGATGTGTTGGCTTTGGCCTGTAATCCCAGTACTGTGGGAGGCTGAGGCAGGAAGTTTGCAAATTCAAGCTCAGACTGGGCAACTTAGTGATTTAAGGAGACCCTGCTTGAAAATAGAAAACACAAAAAGTGGTGGGGGAGGTAGGTCTGTGAAGGCCCTGGGTTCTATCTCTAGTATCCAAAAAAAGGTGAGTCTGCATCTGATTGTCATTCCCAGGCTAGAAATCTTCCTGTGCTGCTTGTTGCATTTGGCATGAAAAACAGAATTAATAACATGACTTACCAGGACTGCATGAATTAGCCCTTGCAACCTTGTTAACCTCTCTTCCCTTCCCTATCTCTTTCTAACTCCCTGGCTTACTTTTAACTCCTCTGAGAAGCCTTGCACTTCTTGCTATGAATTCTTAGATGTGGTTTTCCTTGCCTGGAGTTGCTGCCACTCCTGCCCTTTCTCCTCCATCCTGTGGAGAGAAGCTGCACCCACCCACCTGCCTTCAGAGCCTGGTCCAGTGCCAGCGAACCTTTTAGAGCTTTCAGTGATACCAATAGCCTGCTTGCCACAGGTTCGCCACCACTGGCCTAGTCCCCTCCTCACCAGAATCTGACCCTTGCCATTCTCTGTCCAAATGTGACTCTCTCCCTCCTCCCCAGAAGAGAACCGGATCACCCTTTCCCCTCAGTCCCTGCGCTTGCTCTTCTTGACTGATTTTTCTTCATGGCCCTTACTCTCTGGCATTTATTTGAGTCCTGTTTTCTGGTTGTGCCCTTCCTCCACTTCCTAGGAGGAAGGATTTATCTGTTGAGACCCCAGCGTCTGAAACAGTGCCTAGCAGATAGTGTGGAATTCAGTAAGTAGTTGGCTGAATGTGTCTCAAGGGACTAAGAAAGTCTCATTTAGGGTGTAGGGATTATGACTTCCCTTGGCCTGTTTCGTTTTTTAAATGGCTGATAAATTCATTCATGTGGTTCACAGTGTGAAGTACACACATGCACAGCGGGTGTGGAGGCCTGGCCTCAGCTGCCAGGTCCTGGCTTCAGAAGAGGCCAGCGTGGAATTCTTGCACAGGTTTCCAGAGACGACACGTGAAGTCACAGGTGCACTCTATCTTTAACCAAATGCAGAGGCACTCCTTTGCACCTTGTCTTTGTTTTGTTTTATAAATATACTTTGGAGATTGTTCTTCCCTCAGTGAGCAAAAGGCTTCTTTATTTAATGGCAGCACAATATCCCATTGTGTGAATTTCCCATAATTCCCCTTTGATGGCCACCAAAGTTGTTGTCGGCTCTTACAAACTGTGTTGCTTTAAATAACCTTGTACGTCATTCCATCGGGTTGCTGGTGTATCTGAAGAATAAGTTGCTCTGTATGGATTACTGGCATGTTCTGCATGCCCAGCTCAAACCCATTTCTCTCCTCTGGTGTTGAGGATTAAGCCCAGGACCCCTGTTACTGAGTTTCACTCCCAGAACTCAAGTCCATTGAAAAAAATGCCCCTTATATCTTATGGAAAATAATTTGTAGCTATTTTGTGCTGAGCTCTGAGTAGTGTAGACCAATGGGTCATGGTTTATGTACTTTTAAGTACAAAACGTTGCAAGGTGTGCCGGGGTGGTGATGCATGTCTGCAATCCCAGCATTCTGGAGGGAGGCAAAAGGATCGCCACAAATTCAAGGCCAGTCTGGGCTATATAAGCAAGTTCAAGGCCAGCCTGCATTATATACTGAGACCCTGTCTCAAAAAAGAAAAAAGAAAGAACAAAAAACCAGGCACAGTGGCACCTACCTTTAATTTCAGCTCTTTGAGAGGCTAAAGCAGGAAGATGTTAAATTGGAGGTAGCCTGGACCACTTAGTGGGACCTTGTCTCCAGAAACAACAAAACAGAGCAAAAAAACAAAGTTGGGGATATAGCTCAGTTTTCCCTGAATGCATTCCCTGGTACTACAAAAAAAAAAAAAGGTACAAGATGTGGTTGTCTTTTTCTTTCTTTCAGTAATGGGAATCGATCCTAGGACCTTGTATGTGCTAGGCAAATGTTCTATCACTGAGCTACATCCCCCAGCACCCCTGTCTGTACTTTAACATTTTTAAAAAATTTAGAGACGGTAATGGGCCTCAGCCTCCAAGTAGCTGAAATGACACGTGTGCACCAGCATGCCTGGCAGTGTTGGTGTTTCTTACCAGTTATGCTGACTCAAAAAAGTGACTGACGTATGAAGTATTGGTCAACAGTGTTTTAAACAAACTTGGCAGAGCTTTCAGTGCATGAGCACACTGATAGCTGATTAGCATTATCTACTCTACTTAAGAAATTTCTTTAGTAAATTACAGAACACTAAAGGCAGAAGAGATTTCTCCTTTCAGAGCTGAGCGCATCATGGCTGAGATTGCTGGCTCTTCAGTGAAAGCCTGGTGATACCAAATGAATATAACCCTGGAGGTCGAAGCGAGGGCCAGCTCCGTTCCCCAAGTTTCCCACACCACGTCAGGGCCTGCAGCTGTCGCAGGACCCGCTCTGCTTTGCCCTTTTCTCCCATAGCCTGGCCCCAGCGCCTGACCGGCAGAGCCTTGTCTTTCGGGTGGGGCCAACAGGAGCAGATTTGTGTCCCAGCTCACTCAACGAGAGTGTGGCCAAGCGGGGCCAGTTGTGCGGAGCCCGGCCCTCGGCGAGGGGCTCCCACGCAGACTCTGAGCTGCGGCTTGGCTCCTGGGCTGTCCCTGCCTGTTCTGTCTCAGCCTGCTATCATGTGCTTTTCCATACCTTTTGCTCATCCATACCATTCCCTAACTATTTTGCTTCTTACGTGTACAAAACCTGCCAGGCTCTAGGAATTTTGAAAAACAGTAGTATGTGTCCGAACAGTAGTATGGCCCTTTCAGACCTTGGTTGCCTGGGTTTTTTTGTTTGTTTGTTTGTTTTGTTTTGTTTTTTCTTTTTGAGACAGAGTCTCGCTATGCAGTTCAGGTTGGCCTCAAGCTCACTTTGTAGCCCAGGCCGGTCTCAAACTTGCTGCAGTCCTCCTGCCTCAGCCTCCAGAGTGCTGGGATTACAGGAGTGTACCACCATGCCTGGCTAAGCTGCCCGTTTTTTATAGCAAGAATTTGAACCTTTCAGAAGGTGGTAGAATTTGAGCACTAGAAGTTGCTTTGCAAATGTGTCTTCCTGGTCTCCTGTGTCCTGCATGTAGGACTGCACTGTGTTTGTACCCGCTTCTCTCTCCCTTAGAGTGTGGTTCTCTTACCGGTGGTCCCTGGCCGGCAGCACCTGCATAGCCTTGAACATGTGGAAGTGAAGCTCCTGGGCCTCCATTCCTCTACCCCTGGGAGTACTGAGGATTGAACCTAGAGCCTTTGCGCTGAGCTGCAGCCCCAGAGTTTTTAAAAGGTTTCTTATTTTGAAACAGGGTCACTGAGTTGCTAAATTGTCCAGGCTGGCCTTGAACTTGTGATCCTCTTGCCTCAGTCTCTCAGAATGCTGGGATTACATCTATGTGCTCCTGCAACTGGCAACACCTCCTCAGTATTTTTGTCTCAGAAATTAACTTGTACTTCATTGATGAGTAAATTGGTGTAGTACACAACTCTGACCTCCGAACTTCTTTTATACTTTTTTTTTTCTTTTATACTTTTTAAGAGTTATAATACATCAACTTTAGTGAAATCTTAATTGGTTAGAAAAGTAGTTCTCCTGGCTTAACTTTGAGCTTCCTCCAAGTTCAGATTTCCAGACATACTTGCATGCACACACAGTTCTTGACAGGCAGCTAAATAGAGAAGCAAATATTTTTGTTTTGTACTCAGTCTCTTTAGTTTTTCCTTTGAACACTCTGAACAAATGCAAGTTCGTGTTATTTACTTAACAAACGATGCAGGTTCTCTCTGATTGCAGAATTCAAAACCAGCATCAACAAAACATTCACGAAGTATCCAGTGAAGCATTTTGGATTTTCAGATTAGGGAATCTCAACTGCTAAAGTCTGTGTAATATGCCAAAATCCCTGCAAGGGCTGGTACTTTTGTATTACCTTGTACCAGGCCTGGCTCTAATCACCTCTGCTAGTTTAACTACTTCCAACTGCCGCAGCTGCGTGTGCTGGGGATGGTTCCATTACTCATGTTTCCCACTTCGTGGGAACAGTGGCGCAGCCAGCTCCCAGCTGCCTAGGCTCCCAGCAGAGAGAGCAGGGCAGGCCGCCGCCCCTGGTCCCCGGGCCCACGGCCCCCGCTGTGGTGTGGCACTAGCCTTTGGGGTGGTGTGCTGCTCCTTACGTGTGCTCCCCCAGTCGGGGGCCTGATGGCAGATAAGCAGGACGGCCAAGCACCGTCTCTGGTCGTGCAGGCAGGTGACTTGTGGAATGGGCAGTGCCTGGACTGGGACGCGGGCTGCGCCAGGCCTGTCCCGGCCCTTCTCGGCCTTCTCAGCGGGGATGAGCCATGGCTGGCTGGCTGTGTCTTCGTCATAGGGTCCCGCTCTCCTGCTCGTTTGTGCCTGTCACTCAGACACATGGCGTGGGGCCCGGGAGTTTGTGAGGACAGCAGGAATACATGGACTTGTGGTGGACGGCACGGTCGGGGGATGCTGTGTTATTGGTGTCTGTTCATGTCAAAAGACAAATCTTTTGCAGCGCTTTACCTAACCAGTGATTAGGATCTTTGCAGAATACTGGAAAGAGTGCTTTTTGGTTTATAGCCACAACTGCTGCTTATGGGACCTTCTGGTATTTGGAACCTCAGCCTTGGTCTCTCTCTTTTTTTTTTTTTTTTTTAGGTAGGATCTCACAGTGTGGCCCAGGCTGTCCTTGAACTTGTGGCAATCCTTCTGCCTCAGTCTCCCAAGTGCTGGGATTACAGGTGTGTGCCACCACACCTGGCCAAAAAATTTTTTTTAAATATAAGAGAGCAGACATTGTGGCACACGCCTATAATCCTGGTATTTGGGATACTGAGGCAGAATGATTGCCACAAGTTCAAGGCCAGCCTAGGCTACAAAGTGAGCTCCAGGTCAGCCTGAACTGCATAGTGAGACCCTGTCTCAAAAAGACAAAAATAGAGCCAGGGTTTAGCTGAGTGGCATAACAGCCTACCTGGCAGGCACAAGATTGATCCCAGGTGCCAACAACAACAACAACAAAAGACAAAAATAAAGCAGAATGGCAGAAACAAGAGGCAATTTTAAACCAGGCTGCCCAGATATAGAAAGCGAAGGAATGCAGACCAGCAGCTCAGCTTGCTGGTGCTTCTGGTTAAAAGCAAAGGCCATAGCTGGGCATGGTGATGCATGCCTATAATCCCAGTACGCAAGGCTGAGGCAGGAGGATTGCCACAGGTTCAAGGCCAGCCTGGGGCTGACGCTGTCTGTAAATGCAATAGAATTTTGCTTTTCTTCTTAGATAAGATCTTGCCATTGTAACCCAGGCTGCCTTTGAACTCGGGATCCTCTTGCCTCAGCCTGCCCAGTGCAGGAATTACAGATGTGTGCCATCGTACCTGGCTGTCATTTTTGTATTTGCATGTAAAAATTTCACACATGTCCCTGTTGGCCATAATTTCATTGCGGGGGAAGTGGGGTTAGGTTGCATAGGGGTTATTTTCTGGGAGGTAGTTAGGAGCTTGGGAAAGACTTGTGGGAGTGGGCTGTGGCCTTAGTTATCAGGAGACAACTTTGAGTTATCCAGAGACACGCAGCTCCCTTCTCCCTTCTCAGCAGCTGTGTCCTAACAAAGGCCACCTGCAGCTGGCACAGGCCCGTGCTCTTCACTCTTTAGGTTGATGTCATTGGCTTATCCTCAGCTTCCAGTGTGTGGAGTCCTCTGTATCTCTTTAGTCTGTGTTAAAGATACGTAGTTACAGGTTCCGACAGCAGTTGTTACTGTCTGATGTGGACATAAGACCCCAGCAGCAGGAAGGGGGTGAGGTAGGGGCTTTGGGCCATGGGTTTTCAGAGGTTACTGGGGTGGCACACACCCAGAGGGTGGGAGCAGAGCCCCAGGCTGAGCAGTGAGCATTGCTTGTGTGACTTCAGGCGGTTTACTTCCTGCACTGAGTTGCGGTGTCTTGAGAACAGAGTGAGTCGTTTCTTGAAAGTGCTGTTCCTGCTCTTTTGTGTGTCCACCTCCGGCTCCCTGGAGTCAGATTCATACTGTCCACAGTCAGAGAAGACCTTCGTACATGTTCCAGGACACTTCACATTGTGAACTGACTTGGTTCTTTAACCCACCTCCTTTTGTATAGCTTTGCAAACGTGAGTGTGGGTGACGGTGATCTCAGCCTCGGCTCTAAGTGGGGTGGCCTGCTAACCTACATTCTAAATACCAGGCTGTCCCTTGGTGAGACCTAGGCTTCCTCTGCAACCTAATACTTCTGCTTTAGGCCTCAAAAATTTAACTGTAAATGCTAAAATCTTACCGAATACTTAAAAACAAATTGCTCTGTGTAGCCCCTTTAGGCCTTCCAGATTAAGAATGGTTTAGGATAGGTATGGTAGCACATTGCCTGTAATCCTGGCATGGGTGAGGCTGAGGCGGGAGGATTGCCACAAGTTTAAGGCAAGCCTGGGGTACATAGCAAGCCCCTGCTTCAAAATACCTCCTCCTGCAAAAGGATAATAATTAGGGATTCAGTTTTTCTAGAATCTCTAAAGAGCATTAGATGGATGTCAGGGATATAGCTCCTTGCAGAGTGGCTGCTTCACATCCACAGGGCCCTGGGTTCAATCCCCACCACTATCCAAATAATTAACCTCAGTTCAGTTCTTGTGAATAAAACATGGATTCGTGTTTCACATCTAGGCTGGGTGTGGTATCACATGCCTGTAATCCCAGCACTTGGGAGACTGAGGCAGCAGAATCACTGAGTTTGAGGCCAGCCTGGGCTAAAAAGTGAGTTCAAAGCCAGCCTAGACTATATAGTGAAACCCTGTCTCAAAAAGACAAAAAAAGTGTATCCATATTTCACATCTACATTAGAGGAAAAATAGATGAGGTCAGACACATTCGGGGTCGTTTGGCTGTAGACTGGAGGAAAAATAGAGTAATAAACTTAGAGCAGATTGGATTTCCCCGTGGAGCACACGGTGGGCACAGCCCCTCGCGGTGCTGGTGAAGAGCCAGACAGGAGACCAGCCCTGGCCTCCCTAGCCACACCTGAAGGGCTTGTTGCTTTAGGAAACTGATGAGTGTGCTCACATACTGCAGATGTGCTAATAAAAAAGGAAACATGAAATAAAAATAGAAACTTTCCTGGCCCTTCTCCAGTGACATAATTGATGCCAAAAGAAAACCAAGCCAACCAGGACTAGTAGATGCAGTGGTCCTAGTGGTTGTGAAGTGACTAGCCTATTGGAAGTAGGTCATCACCACTGGTGAGAAATCAACTGCTCATGTGTTTGTCTTACCTAACGAAAGAAGGCTTCCTTTTATGGTGAATTTTAGTGTTTTCTGGTTTTTTTGTTTTACTTTGGCTTTTGGCTTTTGAATCAAGGTCTCACCAGGTAGCCCAGGCTGGCTTTACTCGCAGCAGTCCTCCTGCCTCAGCCTCCTGAGTGCCAGGATTATAGACATGCACCACCAAATCTGGCTAATGATAGCTTTTAATATTTGAAGGAGTATCATTTCAAATTGTTTTCTTTGAACCAAGTATAAACATACGAGTAACTGTATGGTACAAACAATCATACTTTTTTCAATTATGGAAATTTCCTGACTGACAGAAAAATGCCAAGAATGGTATGGTGAACTCCGTGGACCTGTGTTCCAGCTCGAGCAGTTACTGATACAAGGACAGTGTGATTTCATCTATTATCTGATGCCTACTGGAGTATTCTAAAGCAAATCCAAAGCATCATATCTTCTGTATTTTTTTCTGTTATACATGGACTATTTTTGGTAATAAAACAACATTCTTGTGCAGAAATTTATCCCTGGACAGTCTATTCCTTGAGAAATTTATAAATATATATTATCTATCTTATGATTTTGGGGATTGAACTCAGGGCCTTTGTGCTGAGCTGTATCTCAGCCTTTTTTATTTTTTGAGACAGGACCTTGCTAACTTGCCCAGCCTGGGCTCCAAGTTTTGTTCCTCCTGCCTCAGCTTCCCAGAGTGCTGGAATTACAGGTATGTGCCACTACTCCTGGCTCATAAATAGTCTTTAGAGTTGGTTTCTTGACTGCCAGTCAGTTTTCTGTTGTTATGACAAAATACCTGAAAGAACCAATTTATAAGAAGAAAGGGTTTATTCTGGCTCATGGTTTCAGAGGTTTTAGTCAACGATTACTTGGTGCTTTTGTCTTGTGTGTGTGTGGGAGGAAACCTGTTTACCTCATGGCGACTGGGAAGCAGACCAGAAGGTGTCCCTTGGCCCACTCTCCTTAAAGGGTTGCCTTCGGCGGCCTGACCTCTTACTACTTCTGCTAAAGGAGCTGCTGCCTTCTGGTCCCTTAGCCCTAAACCATTTACGTTGACTTACAAGCATCTTTTGATTATTTTACTTCTACCTTTTTTGGGGGGCATTACTGGGGATCAAATCCAGGGCCTTACATATACAAGACAAGTCTTCTGCCATTGAGCTACAGCTGAGCAGCCCCATATTTTGATATAATTCCACAGCTGGAGAAAAGGTACAAGAGTAGTACAAAGAACTTCTATGTGACGTTACCAAGATGGATCAAGTACTTAAAAGTTGCCCATGTGTTTTATCATTGGTGCCCCTTCCATGGGTACATGGGATCTGTATCATTTGAAATTGGAGTAATTGTTAGACATCATGTCCGTTTTGGCTGTATAGACTTTAGTCTTGTGTCTGTATTTACATTATTTAGGGCTGGGGGTATAGCTCAGTGGCACAGCGCCTGCCTGGCAAACTTGAAATCATGAGTTCAATTCCCAGTGCAAAAAAAAAAAAAAAAAAAGGCCTGCCTGTATCTGCATATTTCCTCATTGGTCTGGCTGTTTGTTTCTTGTGGCGCCAGGTTTCTTGTGAAACCTAGAGCCGCTTATGTGTTAGGCAAAAGCACTCCAGCTCAGAGCTCTGTCACCAGCTCTGAGCTGCAGTGTCTGTTGAGAACAGGGACTTTCTCTTACACAGCTCTCCATTATCAAAAGTCAGAAAGCACCGATGCATCTGCAGGTCCTGTGCTCTTCTGATGGTCTTTTCCCCAGAGCGCGGGGTTCAGTCCAGAGTCGCCACTGCAGTCTCGGGCTCTTGGTTTCCTTCACTCCAGGACTCTCGCTTTCTTTCTCTGCATCACCTTGACCTTTTTAAAAGAGTTCAGACAGTTATTTTTAGAGTGTCTTTCCATTTAGATTTGTCTTTCATTTTTTCATGATCGAATTTCTGGCCTGCATTTTGGGCATGATACCACAGAACGGGTTTGCCCTTTTCTGGGCAGCGCTTGGGGCCCTGGACGCTCATCTGTCCCAGGCAGTGCTGCAGTGCTGGTAATGGTAACATTGAGGTTTGGAGTTAAGGTTGAGTTTGCTAAATTAATTCATTGTTAGGTTGGTTTGTTTGTTTGTTTTTTGTCTTTTTGGGAGAGTGTCTCGATATGCAGTTTAGGTTGACCTTGAACTCACTTTGTAACCCTGGCTGACCTCAAATTCACAGTAATCCACCTGCCTCAGCCTCCCAAGTGCTAGGATTAAAGGTGCATACCATCGTGCCCAGTCTAAATGAACCCATTGTTAAATTCCGCTTTTCCTCTTTTTACTTGTTATGTTGGGGGATGCCTTGAGATTACATATAATCCATCAAATCTTTGCCCTCTGGCTTTAGCATGTATTAATAAGTTTTTTGGCTGAATGTACCCCGCCCCCACCCAGGATTGAACCCAAGGCCTTGGGTCTGCTATGCAATCACTCTGCCACTGGGTTACATCCCCAGACCTGCCTGTCTATCAGTCTGTAAACAGGTTCAGGCTGAACATGTATTGAGTATGTAACCTAGACTAGTCTCAAATTCACGACGATCCTCCTATCTCAGCCTCCTGGGTGCTGGGATTATAGACATTTGCCATCATTTCAGTTTCTAGCCTTTGAAAAATTTTATTTATTTTTTACAGGGTTTTGCTATGCATTTCAGGCTCACTTTAAACTCACTATGTAGCCCAGGTTGGCCTTGAACTTGCAGTGATCCTCCTGCCTCAGTTTCCAGAGTGTTGGGATTATAGGTGTGTGCCATTATGCCAAATTTAAAAATTTTATTTTGAAACAGGGTGTCATTAAAAAGCCCAGGTTGGCCTTGAACTTGCAGTGATCCTCCTGCCTCAGTTTCCAGAGTGTTGGGATTATAGGTGTGTGCCATTATGCCAAATTTAAAAATTTTATTTTGAAACAGGGTGTCATTAAATTGCCCAGGCTAAATTCAAATTTGTGATTTGCCTACCTTGGCTTCTTGAATAGCTGGGATTACAGGCATTGCACCACCATATATATCCAGCTTAATCAGTGAGAACAGTCTACAGATTCAGTGCAGTCCCCATCAAAATACCACTGACATTCTTCACAGAACTGGAGGAAACAGTCCTAAAATCCACATGGCAACACA
>RJWM01026473.1:0-28030 GCA_004363535.1 Dasyprocta punctata | reverse complement strand
AAAACCTTCAACCTAAATTCAGGAACAAGACAAGGATGTCCATTATCACCACTCCTATTCAATATAGTTCTGGAAATATTAGCCAGAGCAATTAGACAAGAGAAAGAAATAAAAGGAATAAGAATAGGAAAGGAAGAAGTGACATTATCATTATTTGCAGACGATATGATACTCTACATAGGAGACCCCCAAAAATCCACTAAAAGACTTCTAGAAGTAATAACCAAATTTAGTAATGTAGCTGGATACAAGGTGAACACTCAAAAATCAATAGCATTCCTGTACACAAACAACAAAGTCACTGAGAGAGAGAGATAAGGGAAACCACACCCTTCAGTATAACACCCAAAAAAATGAAATATTTAGGAATCAATCTAACAAAGGAAGTAAAAGATCTATACAGTGAAAATTACATTACACTAAACAAGGAGATCGAAGAAGATTTCAGAAAACGGAAAGATCTTCCCTGTTCATGGATAGGAAGAACAAACATCGTGAAAATGGCCATTCTCCCAAAATTATTATACAGATTCAATGCAATTCCAATCAAAATACCACTTGCCTACCTCACAGAGCTAGAGAAAGCATTCCTAAAATTCATCTGGAACCAGAAAAGACCTAGAACAGCAAAGGGAATTCTGGGCAACAAAGGGAAGGCAGGAGGCATCACAATCCCTGACTTGAAAATATACTACAAAGCTACTGTGATAAAAGCATTGTACTGGAATCAAAACAAACCTGAAGACCAATGGAATAGATTAGAAGATACAGCCACAACTAAAAACACACTCAGCCACCTCATCTTTGACAAAGGGGCCAAACACGTACATTGGAAGAAAGACAGCCTCTTTAACAAATGGTGCTGGAGAAACTGGCTTTCTTTATGCTGTAAACTAAAACTAGATCCATGCCTATCACCATACACTAAAATAAAGTCAAAATGGATCAAAGATCTGAATATCAAAACAGAGACACTAAACTTACTAGAAGACATCGTAGGTAAAAATTTCTATGACATAGGAGTAGGCAGAGAGTTCATGAAGGAAAATCAGATTGCACAGGAAACATTTCCCAGAATCAACACTTGGGATCTCATCCTACTTAAAAGTTTTTGCATGTCAAAGGAAATCTCCAGCAGAAAGAAAAGAAAACCCACCAACTGGGAAAATATCTTAGCCAATTGTCCATCAGACAAAGGACTTCTATCTAAAACATATAAAGAATTAAAAGAAATCAGGCCCCTAAAATTCAAGGACCCAATCCAAAAATGGGCATCTGAGATGAATACACACTTCTCAGAGAAAGAAATACAAATGGCAAATAAATAGATGAAAAAATGTTCAACATCAATGGTCATTTGGGAAATGCAAATTAAAACAACGCTGAGATTCTATCTCACCCCAGAAAGAATGGCCAAGATTAAAAAATCAACCAACAACAAATGCTGGAAGAGCTGTGTGGAAAAAGGAACTCTTCTCCACTGTTGGTGGGAGTGTAGACTGGTGCAGCCACTGTGGAAGTCAGTGTGGAGATTCCTCAAGAAGTTAGGATTAGAGATCCCATTCAACCCAGCTATCCCTCTTCTGGGCATTTTCCCAGAAGAATTGAAAATATCATACCACAGTGATATCTATGCACCCATGTTTATAGCAACCCAATTTGTAATAGCCAGATCTTGGAAACGACCCAAGTGCCCATCGATCAAAGAATGGATAAAAAAGATGTGGTATTTTTATACAATGGAGTACTACTCAGCTATTAAGAAAGATTGTATTGAGACTTTTATGAGTAAATGGTCACGACTTGAGACCATACTCATAAGCGAGATAAATCAAACCCACATGTGTAAATACCGTATTGTCTCCCTAGTGTAAGAAATGGAAAAGTATATATGATTTAAAATCTATAATAAATAGTATGTAAGGGTAAAAAACAGCTCAAAGAGCAAAGATAATTGGGAAGGGAATAGGCGGAAAGAGAAAAGGGAAGAGGAAAAGACATAAACCTGTATATATGTATATGTAATATAACTAAAAAGAACACTGCTGAATGTATTCGTTATTGAGAAAGAACAATTAGTACTCATATGATTAGATCAATCTTGCATATCTACATCTGTTAATGTAAGAAACCATTTTAAAGATAACGATGCGCAGTATTGCAACCATTGTCAAGCTTCTATCTTCCGGTTTTGTAAACCTGCAATGTTGTGTATTTACTCTAGTCATTTGTCTCTTTTGCTTGTTGTTTTTACTATATATGTCGTCTCTTTTTTTACTTTTGCTTCGTTTTATTTTTCTTCGCTTAAATTAAAAAAATTTTAAAAAATAAATAAAGATTAATAGGCATCAGTTAAAAAGCCAGGGTTAATACAAATGACCTACAAGGACTATTTGCAGAAATAACTGCAGAAAATATTCCAAACATGGGAAGCGAATCTGACATTCACATAAATGAGGCATAGAGAACCAAATTAACCACAATCAAAATAAATCTTCACCCAAACATATAATAATTAGGATATCAGAAATTCAGTACAAGAACAAAATACTAAAAGCTGTCAGAGAAAAGAAACAGATCACCTATGAAGGAAAGCCTATCAGAATGATGGCAGACTTCTCAACAAAAACCTTCAAGTCAAGAAGAGCTTGAAGTGAAGTATTTCAATATCCGAAAGAAATAGACTTTCACCCAGATTAATGTATCCTGCAAAATTATCTTTAAAACTTGATGGAGAAGTAAGATACTTTCATGACAAAAAACAGTTGAAGAAATTTATAGCCACTAAACCAACACTACAAATAGTACTGAAAGATGCTCCAGAAAGAGACAAAGATAGCTACAATCCTAAGAACAACAGCAAAAGGAAACCACTAAGCAGGGCAAATCATTAAAAAGAAAATGTAGAAAACCAACAAAAGAAACATAACATGACAGGGAAAAGTCAGTGCATATCAGTTATATCAATCAATGTAAATGGTCTTAACTCACCAATAAAAAGAAACAGACTGGCAGAGTGGGTTAAGGAACAAAATCAAACACTATGCTGTGTACAACAAACACATCCAACTCAAAAGGAAATTTACAGACTAAAAGGATGGAAAAAATACTGTATGCAACAGTAACCCAGAAAAAAGCAGGGGTAGCTGTTTTGCTTGCAAACAAAGTAAACTTCAAACCAAGAATGATCAAAAGAGATAAAGAAGGTCACTACATACTTATTAGGGGAAAGCTTCAAGAGGAAGAGTTTATGATCATAAATATATATGCACCAAATGTAGGAGCAGACAGTTATGTTAGACAAATCTTAATAGACATGAAAAACCAAAGAAACAAAAATACAGTTATAATGGGGGTACTTAACACCCCATTGTCACAAAGAGACAGATCAAACAAACAAAAACTCATCAAAGAAATAACAGAACTGAATCAAACTTGTGAACAAATGGACCCAGCAGATGTGTACCGACTGTTTCACCCAACATCAGAATACACAATCTTCTCATCTGCACATGGATCATTCTCTAAAATAGATCGTATACTAGCCCACAGAACATGCTTAAGAAAATGCAAAGGAATTGAAACAATTTCATGCATATTATCTGACCATAGTGCAACAAAATTGGAAATTAATGGCGTAAAACCCACAAGAACCCCATAAACACAAGGAAATTAAATAGTACTCTCTTAAACAATCAATGGGTCACAGAAGAAGTTAAAGAAGAAATTAAACAATATCAACAATCAAAAGAAAATGCAAATACAAATTATAGGAACCTGTGGGACACAATGAAAGCAGTCCTCAGAGAGAAATTTATAGCACTAAACTCCCACATAAGAAAAATGGAAAGAACACACATAAACAACCTAATGATGCACCTCAAACTTCTAGAAAAAGACAGAGAAAGTCAAGCCCAAACCAAAGGAGGGAGGAAATTATAAAGATCACAGGAGAAATCAATGCAATTGAAACTAAGAATACAATGCACAGAATTAATGAAGAGTTGGTTCTTTGAAAGAGAAATAAAATTGAAAAACCTCTAGCCAACCTTATCAAAAAGAGGAAAGAAAAAGCTCAAATCCATGCAATAAGAAATGAAAAGGGTGAAATCACTACAGACCCGGTGGAAATACAGAAGATCATCAAAAACTACTTCAAAAAACTTTACTCCCATAGGATTGATAGCACAGAAGGAATGGACAGATTCCTAGAACCTTATGAATTACCAAAGCTGAATGAAGAAGATGTAAAACTGCTGAATAACCCAATTTCAACTAATGAAATTGAAAAAGTAATTAGAACCTTACCAACAAACAAAAGTGCGGGCCCTGATGGATTCACTGCTGAAATCTACAATAAATTTAGGGAAGACTTAATGCCAACACTCCTCAAACTCTTCAATGAAATTGAAAGGGAAGCAAGTCTCCCTAGCTCATTCTTGGAAACAAGTATTACCCTAATACCAAAACCAGAGAAAGACCCAACCAAGAAAGAAAATTATAGGCCAATCTCTCTAATGAACATAAATGCAATCCTCAATAAAATGCAGGCAAATAGAATACAGCAAGTCATCAGGAAGATTATACACCATGATCAAGTGGGATTCATCCCAGGAATGCAGGGATGGTTCAACATATGCAAATCAATACATGTAATACACTATATCAACAGGGCCAAGGACAAGAACCACATGATCATCTCAGTAGATACAGAAAAGGATTTTGACACAATCCAGCACTCATTCATGATAAAAAAAAAACCTACAGAAAATCAGAATAAATGGTCTCTACCTCAACCTGATAAAAGCCATATATCAAAAACCAACAGCCAACATCTTACTAAATGGACAGAAACTGAAAATTTTCAACCTAAAATCAGGAACAAAACATGCGTGTCCATTATCACCACTCATATTCAATATAGTTCTGGAAACATTAGTCAGAGCAATTAGGCAAGTGAGAGAAATAAAAGGAATAAGGATAGGAAAGGAAGAAGCTAAAATATTGTTATTTGCAGATGACATGATACTCTACATAGAAGATCCCCAAAACTCCATTGAGAGACTTCTAGATGTAATAACCAAATTCAGCAATGTTTCTGGATACAAGGTCAACACTTAAAAATCAATAGGATTCCTGTATACAAACAACAAACTCACTGAGAGAGAAATAAGGGAAGCTACACACTTCATTATAGCATCCAAAAAAGTGAAATACTTAGGAATCAATCTAACAAAGGAAGTAAAAGTTCTATACATTGAAAATTACATTACTGTGTAAAAGGAAATCAAAGAGGATTTAAGAAAATGGAAAGACATTACCTGTTCATGGATAGGAAAAACAAACATTGTGAAAATGGCCATTCTTTCAAAATTGTTATACAAATTTAATGCAATCCCAATCAAAATACCACTTGCACACCCCCACAGAGCTAGAGAAATCATCCATGCAATTCATATGGAACCAGAAGAGACCTAGAATAACAAAGGCAATTCTGGGCAACAAAGGGAAGGTAGGAGGCATCACAATCCCCAACTTGAAACTATACTATAAAGCTACTGTGATAAAATCAGCATGGTACTGGAATCAAAACACAAAACAGACCTGAAGATCAATGGAATAGATTAGAAGATACAGCCACAACTACAAACACACTTAGCCACCTTATCTTTGACAAAGGGGCCAAACATGTACATTGGAAGAAAGATAGACTCTTTAACAAATGGTGCTGGAAAAACTGGCTTTCTATATGCCATAAACTAAAACTAGATCTATGCCTATCCCCATGCACTAAAATAAAGTCAAAATGGATCAAAGATCTGAATATTAAAACAGAGACACTAAACTTATTAGAAGACAGAGTACATAAAAAATCTTGATGATATAGGACTAGGCAGAGAGTTCATGAACAAAAATCAAATTGCATGGGAAACACTTTCCAGAATCAACAACTGGGATCTTGTCTTATTAAAAACTTTTTCATGTCAAAGGAAATCTCCAACAGAGTGAAAATAAAACCCATGAATTGGGAAAATATCTTAGCCAAATGTCCCTCAGACAAAGGACTTCTATCCAAAATATATAAAGAATTTTTAAATAACCAGGCCCCTAAAATTCAAGGAACCAATCCAAAAATGGGCATCTGAGATGAATACACACTTCTCAGAGGAAGAAATACAAATGGTAAATGAATATATGAAAAAATGTTCAACATCAATGGTCATTCGGGAAATGCAAGTTAAAACAACACTGAGATTCCATGTCACCTAAGAGTGACCAAGATAAAAAAGTTAACCAATAACAAATGCTGGAGGGGCTGTTCCCTACTGTTGGTGTGAGTGTAGACTGGGGCAACCACTGTGAAATTCACTGTGGAAATTCTTCAAGAAGCTAGGATTGGAGATTCCATTTGACCCAGCCATCCTGCTTCTGGGCATTTTCCCAGAAGAATTGAAAACATCATACCACAGTGATATATGTGCACCCATACTTATAACAACACAATTTGTAATAGCCAAATCTTGGAAACAACCCAAGTGCCCATCAATCAAGGAATGGTTAAAAAAGATGTGGTATTTTTATACAATGGAGTATTATGCAAGTATAAAGAAAGATTGCATCAAGATTTTTATAACTAAATGGAAATGCCTTGAGACCATACTCATAATGACATAAATCAAATTCACATGTGTAAATACCATATTGTCTCCCTAGTGCAAGGAACTGAATGAGTAAATAAGATCTAAAATCTATAGTAAATACTGTGTAAGGGTAAGAAACTACTCAAAGAGGAAATGTAGTTGGGACAGAGGAAATGAGAAAAGGAAGCAAAAAGGAAAAAAACATAAATTTGTGTGTGTATATATATATGTGTGTATATATATATAGACATAAAATAGCTAAAATGACTCTACTACTAATTGTATTTGTTCTTACAAAAGAATCATTAATACTCATGATTGGATCAATTTTACAGGTCTATATCTGTTAATCTAAGCAACCCTTTTGATGGCAACTTTATGCAATATTAAAACGATTGTCAAATTCTTACCATCTTGTTTTGTAAACCTATACTGTTATTGTACTGGGTTTGTTGTTGCTGTTTGTCCATTGTGTTTTTTGTTTTTCTTTTCTGTGTCTTTTTTTCTCTTAAATAAAAAGATTCTGTCATTATCTTTATGTTCATTTCTAAAAATAAAGGTTTGTTATATTCATTTGATTTTTTATTTTATGCAAAAAAGTCAAATAAAATTTCATAACAAAATAACAGAAGAATACAACAGTTAATAAATTGCATATTATTATCTTTAAGGTAGTTACTCAGAGTACAAAATATAGCCATAAAAATTCTCCAATTGATATTAGCACACTTTCCTTTTCAATAAACTAAGAACCACAAGTAGCATAACTAATTTACATTTTTTTCTTTTCCCTCCCTTCCTTTCCTCGTTCCCTCATTCTAGTTCTTTTTTTATTTTGAACAATTTCTTCCCATAGCACAATATCTGACCTTATTTACTCTTTCAGTTTCTCACACTGAGGCAATATGAAGTTTACACATGAGAATCAGATTTATTTCACTTATGAATATGACTTCAAGTTGCATCCGTTTACCTAAAAATGTCTCAAGATTATCCTACTTTATGACTGAGTAGTACTCCACTGTATAAAAAGACCACATCTTTTTTATCTAGTCCTCTGTTGATGGGTATCTGGGTTCTTTCCAAGCATTAGCTGTTTCAAATTGTGCTGCTGTAAATGTAAGTGCGCATGTATTGCTGTGGTATTATGTTTTTAATTCTTTTGGAAAGACACTCAGGAGAGGAATAGCTGGTTTGAATGGAAATTCTTATCTTAGGATTTTGAAAAATCTCCATAGTGGTTGATTTCTATAGTGGTTGCACCAGTCTGCACTTCCAGCAACAGTGGAGAATGTTTCCTTTTTCCCCACAGCCTCTCCAGCAACTGTTATTGGTTGATTTCTTGTTGATAGCCATTCTTTCTGGAGTGAAGTGGAATCTCAGTGCTGTCTTAATTTGCATCTCTTGGATTCCAAATGTTGCTGAACATTTTTTCATGTATTTATTTCCAATGTGCATATCTTCAACTGAAAAGTGGATGATCTTTTTAGATGCCCATTTTTGCATTTGGTCTTTGAATTTGGAGGAATTTGGTTTTTTAATTCTTTATATGTTCTAGATATAAGTACCTTTTCTGAGGGTTAATTGACTAAATTTTTTCCTACTTAGTGGTTTGTCTTTTCATTCTGTTGGTGATTTCTTTTGATGTACAGAAGATTGTTAATTAGATGAAGAAATTCAAGTTGTTGATCTTTTGAAGTATTTCCTGTGCAGTCTTGTTTTTGTGCATGACTGCTTTGCCTAAATTTACGTCTTAAAGATTTCTACCAACTGTCTCTTCAAGTATATTTAGTTCTTCTGTTTTAATATTTAGATCTTTGTTCTGTTCCTACTTAATATAGTGCATGGTGATAGACATGGATCTAGTTTCAGTCTTGGCATGTAGAAAGCCAGTTTTTCCATCACCAGTTATTGGAAAGAGTTTCTTCCAGTAAATATTTGTGGTCCACTTGTCAAAGGTGGATGAGTGTGTTGGGAGTTGTGTCCACATTTTCTAGTCTGTTCCACTGGTCCTCAAAATTCTTTCCTTCTTTCTTTCTTTCTTTCTTTCTTTTATTTATTTGCCAGTACGATGTTCATTTTATCACAGTGACCTTGTAGTATAATTTCAAGTCAGGAACTGTGATATTCCCTGCTCTACCTTTGTTGACCAGAATTGCTTTTGTTTTTCTAGGTCTCTTCTGGTTCCAAATGAATTTTGTTTCTCTAGTTTGTGAGGTATGCTAACGGTATTTTGATTGGGAATGAATTAAATCTGTATAACAATTTTGAGTGCATGGTCATTTTCACTATGTTGGGTCTTCCTATCTAAAAGAAAGTGGTATCTTTCCATTTTCTGATATCCTGTTTGATCTCCTTTTACAGAGAATTGCAATTTTCAATATATAGATCTTTTATTTCCCTTGTTAGATTCATTCCTGAGTATTCCATATTTTTTTTCTTTTTGCATTCTATTGTGAAGGGCTTGGTTTCCCTAACTGCTCTCAATGAATTTGTTGTTTGTTTACAGTAATGCTATTGAGTTTTGAGCTTTGAATTTGCATCCAGCTACACAACTGAATTTGGTAATTAAATCTGTAAGATTTTAGGTGGAATTTTTGGGTGCTTCTATGTAGAGTATCATGTTATCTGCGAATAATGATAAATTAGCTTCTTCCTTTCCTATACTTATTCTTTTTAGCTTTCTCTTATTTAACTGTTCAGGCTAATGTTTCCACAACTATATTAAATGAGAGTGGTGATAGAGGACATACTTGTCTTTCCTGCATTTAGTGTGAAAGCTTCCAGTTTTTATTCATGTAGTGTGATTTTGAAACTTGTTTTCTCACAGATGCCTTTTATCAGATTGAGATAAATGCCAAATATTTCTATTTTCTGTAGGGTTTTTATCATTAATGAGTGTTGAACTTTGTCAAAAGTTTTTCTGCACCTACTGAGATGATTATGTGATTTTTGTTTTTGGCTCTGTTGATATGGTGTGTTACTTTTATTAATTAACATATGTTGAATCAACTCTCTTCCTGGGATGAAGCTCACATGGTCATGTTGTATAATGTTCTGGAAGATTTGCTATATTCCATAAGCTTGTATCTTATTGAGGATTTTTACTTCTATGTTCATTAGGGAGATTGGCCTGTAGTTCTCCTTTTTGAGTCTTTCTCTGGTTTTGATATCAATGTAATACTTGCTTCCAGGAATAAGTTAGGGAATATTGGTTCCCTTTCAATTTCATTAAAGTTTTTGAAGAGTATCTGTATGAAATCTTCTCTAAATTTGTTCTAGAATTAAGCAGTGAATCCATCAGCACCTGGGATTCTCTTTGTTGGTAAGGTTTAATTATATTTCCAGTTCCATTGACTGATATTTGATTATTCAAAAGTTTTGTATCTTCTTAATTCAACTTTGATTATCCATATAAGTCATATCTTCTGTGTTTTTCATTCTCTCAGAGTAAAGAGTCTCCAAGTAGTTACTGATGAGCATCTGAATTGCCCCAGGATGCATACTATTTTCACCCTTTTCACTCCTTGTGCATGAATTTGAGTCCTTTTTTTATCAATTCTATTTAATCTTTCAAAGAACGAAGTCTTTGATTTATTAATTCTTTGCATTATTTTCTTACTATCAATTGCATTAATTTCTGCACTGATGTTTATAATTTTTCCCTAAAATGGGCTTTGGGCTTTACTTGAACTTATTTTTGTAGAAGCTTTAGGTGCAACACTAAGTTGTTTATTTGTCCTTATTCTCTTTTTCTGATGTGAGAATTCTCTACTATAAATTTCTCTTTTAAAATAGCTTTCATTGTATTCCACAGGTTCCAGTACATTGTGTCTACATTTTTGTTTAATTGTAGATTTTTAAAAATTTCTTCTTAATTTCATCTGTCGCCCATTGGTTGTTCAGGAGGGTTTTATTTACTTTCTATGTGTTTGCGGTGTTTTGGCAGTTTCTTTTGCCATTCATTTTCAATTTCATTGAACAATGGTGTGATAATATGCATGGAATAATTTCAATTCCTTTGTATTTACTTAAGCATGTCCTATAGGCTAGTATATAGTCTATTTCAGAGAACATCCCATGTGCAGCTGAGAAGAATGTCTATTCTCACATTTCTGTGTAGAACAATCTCTACACATCTATTGAATTCATTTGTTTACTGGTTTGGTTTTGATCTGGTATTTCTTTGTTGATTGTTGTTGGCTTGATCTATCCATTTATGACAGTCAGGATTTAAGGTCCCTCATTATGTTTGTGGTATTGCTTATTTGATTTTTCATGACTATTAATGATTATTTTATGTAGTTGTGTGCTCCCTTATTTGGTGGATACATTTTTATGATTGTTATCTCCTGTTCTCTCTGTTTTCCCCTAACAAGTATGTGGTGACCTTCTTTATCTCTTTTGATGAGTCTTGGTTTGAAGTTCACATTGTCTGCAAACAGAATAGCTACCCCTGCTTTTTTCTGGGTTTCTGTTGCATGCAGTATTGTTTTATATCCTTTGACTTTTAGTCTATGAATTTCTTTTTGAGTTAAATGTGCTTCTTGTTACAGCATATTGTTGGATGTTGTTTCTTGATCTATTCTGCAGTCTGTTTCTTTTGATTAGTGAACTGAGACCATTTACCTTGATAAATAATACTGTTATGGATTGGATTATTCTTGTCATATAATTTTCTTGCTTTGGTTCCCTGTTTTTCCCCTCCACTTATTTGCCATGCCTGGTGGTTTCTTTCTGTTGTTTTTCTTGGAAGTTTTTTTATTTTTATTTATGTCTAGAATATCTTTCAGTACCCTCTGCAGTGTTGATCTAGTGGACATGAATTTTTTCAGTTGTTCTTTGTCATGAAAGTATCTTTTTTTCGCTATTAATTTTGAAAGAGAGTTTTGCCAGGTACACCAATATGTGTTGGAAGTTTTTTTTTTTTTCAAGACATAAAATACTTCAAAATCTTCTTGATATGAGGGTTTGGGTTGAGAAATCTCCTGTGATTCTGATGGGATTTTCTTTACTGGTGATCTATTTGTTTTCCCTAACAGTTTTCAATATTCTGTTATTGTGCTGAATATCTGGGAACTTGATTATCATATGTCTGGGTGTAGATTTAATTTGATCATGGCTAATTGGAGTTCTTTATGCCTTACTTATCTGTATGTCAGATTCTTTTCCCATGCTTAGAAAATTGTTTACTATTACTTCTGAAAGTATTCTATGTTGTTTGTGTTGACTCCTGCTTTTTCGTTGAAAACAATGAATCTTATATTGCTTTTCTTATTATTGTTTTGTAGCCATTGAATTGCTCTTTCTTGTTCCCTTGGTATTTCAAGAGAACTTTCCTTTCATGATCACTAGTTGCAATCTGTCTTCAAGGTTTGAAAGCCTATGTTAAGTTTTGTTGAAGAGATTTTGCAATTCTTTAATAGAAATTTAATTTCCTGGATATCTGTTTGAATCCATTTCATGTTTTATATTTCTTCCCTGTATTGGAAATTCATGACTTCCATCATTTTCATGTGCTCCTCTATTTTTTTCATCTATGTCTACCCTAGATTTGCAGAGCAATTCATTTATGAATGTTGACATTTCTTTTTTTTTTTTAACCTGAGAGAACATTTATAATCTGATTTCCTCTATAGCCTCATTGATCATTTTTTTACTTTGGTTGCTATCATTTCAGAAAGTTCAGGCATATGTCTTCCATTTCCCTCTTGCTGTATCCTGGACTTGTTCTGGGTGGGCTTGAGGTCTGAGGTTGCATTTTGCTTCTGCATCTTCTCATTTTCTGTTTTAAAAATTTTTTAAGTTTCTGTATTGAGTCTTGCAAGTTTTTGTAGTAGGTAGCTTTATCAGTATTATCAAAGCCTCCCTAAGAAATGATTGTTCTTCAGGAATATCTTTTGTGTGTAAGAGTTACTCAGTTTGCATCTGTCACAAGATTCTACCTTCCTAATTTATTACAAGTGAGATGTTGGCATTTTTTAGGTTCAGTCTCCAGTCCTGTGGTGCTGGGTTGTCATGAAGTTATTAATCAAGAACTTCCCAGTACTGTTATAAATGAGAGAACAGCTGATTACAACAGAGATAAAATCTTATCTATGCTAGTATAATTAGCAATAGCAATAGCATCAAGGACCACTTGGAAACTGACAAACTATGTTAACTATTATTTTTTTACCTTGAACCATAGGAGCAAAATCTACAGAACTCATCAGATACTGGGAGCTTTAATATAAAGTGTTTTCTCTTGGTATAGTTGTTTTCCCCTATGGTGTGGAAATTTTTAAATGACATTAGATAAAACAAAGATAACTCAAGAGAAACAAAGTAAAAGCAAGGCTGGAGGACAAAGGATGAACATGCAAGTTTTGAGAAGAGGGCAGAAAAGAAAGAATGAAGGAATAAGCAAGAAATTTTCAAAGTTAACCAGAAAAATTAGAAAGGCTATTCACTCCTATGAAAATATGATTAAATATAGAGAGATAAATTAAGGAAAGGGGAAATAAGATTAATATAATAGAACAAAGATATAAGTAAAACACAAAAAAAAAGAAAAGGAAATAAACCAGTAAATAAAGAAGACAAAGAAAATAAATATAATAAAAAACAAAACTGCTCTAGTGTCCACTGAGATCCTAAAACTATTGGATAACACTGTCAAGCATGTAGTAGATTTTGTGCTGGGTGTGAGTCAGATTATGGCTTCCAGATGAGGGAGCCTGGGGCCAGAGGCTTCAGCCAGTACTTTCTGTATGCCCCTTAGTGACCTTTCTACTCCTTACCCTGTTTCTCTCTCAGCACATCTCTCCCAGTTGCTGTGCTGATTTCAGACAGTCGAGGGTCTGCTCCCAGTCCCATGCACGGCTGGACCTCCTGGCCCTTGCTTACCCTTCTGTGTTCCTCTTCCACACTGGCAAGTCTGTGTGCTCTCAGGCCGTTTGTTGCATGATGGCATGAGATGATGTTATGTGGTCTGATCCTGTGCTCCTGTGGTGCCAGATGTTCAGTACCAATTTTTACCCCTCACTCAAGTGGGGAGTGTTAACTTCTCACTCATTTCTTTATGAGGTCCACTGCCACAGCAACCTGTCTGTGCTGTAGTTTGCAACTTTGTTGGGTAAGTTGTGGTGAGGTGCTGTGAGTTACCTTTCTGCTCCTGTCCCTGGCTCGGGGTCTCCCTGTGCTCCACGGGTCCCATGGGACTCCATGGGGACTTCCTGTGGTGCAAAGCTATTTATTTATCACTCCTCCCTAGCCGAAGTTCATTGGGGGAGGCACTAGCTGTTCCATTTGCTAAGCACATCTGTAGTATTTAATCTTGTCTCTAGATGTTCCTGTTGGCACTCTGGTGCATGAAATGAAACAGAAAGAAAAGAATGGAAAGGAAAAGAAGAGAAAAGAAAAGAAAAGAAAAGAAAAGAAAAGTAAAAAAGAAAAGAAAGGAAAGGAAAGGAAAGGAAAGGAAAGGAAAGGAAAGGAAAGGAAAGGAAAGGAAAAAAGAGAAAAAAGGAAAACTGGCAGATCATCCTTGAGGGAGCAGTTCACTCACTCCTTTGTGTGCTGGCCAAATTTACTGGGCTGCAGTATCCTCTGAAAGAAGGCAAAAGAGGAAGGGGAATTTACATCTCAAATCTATATTGTGTAGCTTGACTTAGTCACATTACTTTAGTATATCCATTTTTTTCTTCCTTTTAACTTCCAATTATGGCAGGAATTCACCTAAGACCCAGCCACCCACTGGCCACTGGGTGGGCTGGTTGGCTATTTTATTAAGTCTTTTATCTGTTTTGCTTGATCTATGAATCTCTTATTTCTGATTGATTTTGGTTTCAGGATCAATGTCCCTCCTCTTTTATCCAGTTTCCTGCATTTTTAGTTGAATGTCTCTGAGTAGCTCTGAATGAGGCTCCTCCTCAATTCAGCCATGTTGACCCTCTCTCTATTTATTTGATTCTTAGGAGTTATTCAGAGATTCTTTTGAAGTGTGCAAGATTTTAGAGGAGGGCTATGTGGTGTGTTAGAAAAATATGGTGATATTTAAGCTTTAAATCTTATTATAGTGAAAGATATATTGTCATTCATCCCCTCGAAACACTCCCCCCTCATTTATCCCAACATTCTTGCCTTTTTCTGAAGCATTTCTGAAGGTTTTCTTTCATGAGTGTCTTTAGTTATGCTGTCATGGCTGCCTTGATGTCTTGATTCTATTTAAAACATTTATCTTTTATGATCATTTTGATATTGGTGGAGTGCTAGAAGACACATAATGCCAGATTAATGTGGATAAATGCTCACCATAATTTTTTCATGAGCCTGTCTTTCTGTTGGGTTACATTTGAGACAGCATTCACCATATTTTGGATCACATCTCATAAATACATAAAAGAAGACTTCCGAAATTCTTTCAGAAAGCGGCTACAATGATGGGATAAGTGTATTTGTACCAAGGGGCAGTGTTTTTATGAGGAGCCATAGTAATGTGTCTATTATGGTTGATACATTGTGTCAACTCGAGAAGTTTATAAGTTTAACTAGGAAACTGAGCAGGGAAACAGAATTCTTACTTTGTAAATATCCTCATCCTGTGAAGGAGCAGGGGACAGAGATTTTATGAGTGTTACATTTGCCCTGGGGGGTGGGAGGTGGCCTGCAAACAATATAAGGCAGGAAAAGAGGCATGCTGCACCCTTCCCCTTTTTGCTCTGCCTGCTTTTCCTGGCTGCTGTCTTAAAGTATTGCCCTGGTGCCTGCCATGCCACCCTACCTTGGAGCCAGTTGATTAAGGACTGAAACCTCCACAAACACTAAGCTAAATAAACCTTTGCTTCCTTCATTTTGGGAGTTGGGTATTTTGTTCCAGCAATGACAGAAAAGTACCCAGGACAGTGTCTTTTACTGTAATACATGTTTTATAACTTTTAAACATTCACTATATGTTTTGATCAGTGCTTGTGTGTGCATGTGTGAATATATCTGTATCTATATCTATATCTATATCCATATCTATGTCTGTATCTATATCTAGTCTGTATTTCCATTGTTACATGTATGGAAAACCACATATTCTTACCAATACTTTAAATTTTGATCCAATACCACAGAATTCATGCTAGTTTTCTCCTTTTCCATATTTTCACTCAGCAATATCAAACTTTAAGAAGCACACCTCCCAATAGTTGACCAGTTAACCTGTTTGTAGTGAATGCCCTGTTGCTTCACCCTTGCCATCTTACTCGCTATAGTTGGTTTCCAAAAATCTGTGTACCACACTAACTGCATTTTTGATCACTTATTGTAAACATAGTCATGAAAGTTATCTTCTAAAACCATATTAGAAAATGGCAAAAAAATGTGGCATAGGCATTCTTGAAATGAGGGGGAGTATTCTGAGGGGGATTAATGACAACGTGTCTTTTGCTGTAATACACTTAAAAAAATTCACTGTATATTTTGAGCACATTTCATATGCTCTCTGAACAAAGCTTGCACTTTTAAAGCTCACTATTTCTATCTTTACAACTTTCAAAAACCTAATTCTACAATTCCAAATGAAACTATAAAATTCAGATCTACAAATACACCTTTTTAAAAAATTAAGTTTATCGGTACCTTTTAGATATACATAATGATATATTCATCATAGAGAATTTTTGCTTGTACATGATATATTTTAATTCCTCTTGGGATTGGATAAGCATGTTTGTTGCTATAAAAGAAATTGATGCTGAAGGAAAGGCAGATGTTCTTCACACGCAATTTGCTAGTTTTAGTATTTATTTAGGCATCAGATTTTGACTCCATTGGTTGAATCATTAGGATAAATGCCATGCCCATTCTTTGCTTTCTCCCATAAATGTTTGTGTTTTGACTGATGAGTTTTTGCATTGCTTACAGGCCAACAATCATAATATTGATTGCTAAGAAAATAGCATACATTCCTCTGAGATGAAAGAACAGGTATAATAGATAGTTTTTGATTTTTCTGTTTGTGACAGTCTCAGTTTTGAACTAACCAAAAGGGATTAGACTTCAGGATGTGGCTAAGTAGAAGAGATATACAGAATATTTCTTAGCTGAGTAGATTGCTAAAACACACACACACACACACACAAGAGAGAGAGACAGACAGACAGAAAGAGAGCAGGCAGACAACATGTGCTAAATGGAATCTGGAGATTAGCTAAGGTAGGGCAATATATGTATTGCAGGGTATAGGAGGAGTCTAGGAGGAAGCACTAATTATTATAATAGTTACTGTTTCTTGAGAGTTTACAAAATTCGCTGCATATTTACCATAACAATGAGACATTGTTACTTTTATTGAATTAATGAAGAAATTGAAACAGAGATAATACACCTAATAAGTGGTAGATCTGGAATCTTGATCTAATTTTTCTTTCTTTAAAGCCATTTTAATTCTTTTCATAATACACAAGATTTGTAAAATTTGTTGTCATCAAAGTATGTGTTCTCTGATCTAGTTTATATTATATTCTAGGAGTAAGTGACTCTAAGTCATTGATGTTGGTCGATGTGAAAGAAAGCCAAAAGTCTCTAGGTGTATTCTGACATTGATATGGCAGGGATAGAAATTTTGGAATTATCTTTGCTAAAGCTCTACATTTTATTATGAATGTACAGATCCACTCCAGTTAAACGGTTTTAATAATTACAGTCAGTATAGATACCTTAGACTTCCATTCATGTCTTGATTGAATAGTTCAAGGGCTAAAGTGTTTGTCTCTATTGAAGATATTCTTCATTACTGTCCTAAAAAAGTACGGATACATTGGCTTTCAAACTGCCATGAGAATCTTGGAACTAAAAGGAACCTTAAAAAAATGTGAGATAACCCAAGTTAGTCCCTGCAGTTGAGCCAAGTTAATTGTCTGAGTGTTGAATACTTTTCCTATTCCTCAAGTAAAAGTGTTTATACTAAAGTAATTCTTATTACTTTGGAATGTCCAAACTGAAAATATCTCAGAAGTTCTCCAGTGAATTTATTTCATGTTAAGAATAAAGATACTGAAGCCCAGAGAAAGTAAATAATACATGTAATGTCACACTGTTGCTTTATACCATGGAATAATTGTGGTATTAATGCTGTGAGTTTAGTTTAAAAGTCATGTCAAGGAAATAGCTAGCTATAAAATCTGAGCGTTCCCTCTTTGCTTGTCCTAAAAGAAGGAAACATTAGGGTTGTGGAAGATGTATGCATTGTGTATGTGTGAGTGTGCATATGTGTGTGTGTGCATATGTGTATGCATTGGAGATTGGAAAACTATAACCGCTGTTGGCTTTGATAAGGAAATGCCACAACTTGGCCTAGACTCAAACTGTCTTTCTGCCAAGAAAAGCCTACAAGTTTTTGGTTAGTGGCAAATACAGGGTAGGATCATTTTTATTCCACAATCGCCAGCAATGCATAGTTACCCATACTTTGGGGTTAGGAGGCTGGAATACTTTCAAATGAATTTATTCTGAATTTGCACAGAAAAAATGTACACTTCCAAGTACTTTCCACGCCTGAACCCCACACTGTGAGACTTTGCACTCTGACTGCATTAAAAATATTGAAGCACTGTGAGATAACCTGCCAGTATATGTTGAAATGATAAATAGTTTGGAATGTATCACGTATGGGTAAACATGTAAGTCCTTAAGTCCTGTTTTTCTTGTCCTTATACTGGCAGAGAAGTATGTATATTTTAAACATACAATCAGAAATCGTGGGAACATAGTTCATATTTAGCATATTTATTCATCTTTGCTTCAGTATTATTTCTGGGAAAGTACCATTTAGAAAGTACATTGTATAACATAATAGCCAGGAGAACTTTGCATATAGAGAGATTTCTATTGCAATATACTTTCATTTTGTACAACTCTGAAAAATTCAAATTACATTGTCCATTGGAATTGCTCTGCTTTGGCAGCCTGGAGCACTGTGTTGAGAATTCTGAAGTTCCATATGGGATTCCAGCTGAAAGACATATGGTGTTCATGTGAAAAGAAAACAGTGAAAATACTTTGCTTAAATATGATTAAGAAATTAATTTTATATTTTTTATCTTCTTTTTTGGTAATAGGTTATATATTAACATGGAAAACCATGAAAATGATAAACAGAATGCACAATAAAAAGTATTTGTCCTTGCATTTGTCTTCCTTTATCCACAACTGCCACTTCTTAGCTGTAACTGTTGTAAATTTTATTCAGCGGTACACTGCTTTTAAAGACATTTATGTATAAGGATCTAGTTTTCACATGAACTATAGAATAACATGTATATTTTTCAGCATTGTGTTTTTTATTCTTTAATATACATATTTTCTATAATGATCATATTCATCATAAGAAATTTGTATGTGTACATAATATATCTTCTTTTCACATTTAACTTCATCCCTTCTTCCCAGCTCCATTTACAGATATTTTGCTTCCATTCTTTGTTTTTTAAAAAATTCCATTCCCCCTCTTCCCTTCCCATCCCCACTCTCTTATCTCCATTCCCATTTTAACATTTCTTTCTAATTCTCGAAGTCTATCCTCCATTTTGCTCCTTATTTAACCTTAGGGTTTGTCACATAAGAAAAACAATGCAATATTTAAACTTGTGTGCTTGATTTATTTCATTTAAAATTATGGTCTTGAGGTTCAGTCATTTATCTAAAAATGACTCAAGTTTATCCTCCTTTATGCCAGAATAGTATTCCATTGAATATAAATACCACATTTTCTTACCCATTTATCTGATTATAGGTATAAGAGCTGTTTCAAAGATTTAACTATTATAAATTGTTCTTCTATAAACATGGATATCCATATGTCACTGTGGTATGATGCTTTTGATTCTTTTGGGAGGATGCATAGAAAGGGAACAGCTGGGTAAAATGTAACTTTTGGTTTTTTGAGAAATCTCCACACTGATTTATTTTCATAGTTATTGTGCCAATTTACACTTCCATCAACAATGAAGTGCTCCTTTTGCACCATAGCCTTGCCAGTATTTGTTATTGGTGGATTTTGTGATTATACCCATTCATACTGGGGTGAGACAGAATCTCAGTGTTGTTTTAATTTGCATTTCTAAAATAACTTGTGACATTGAACATTTTTCATGTATTTATTTGCTGTTTGTACTTCTTCATCAGAGAAGTGTCTATTCATTTCAGATGCTCATTTTTGGATTGCGTCTTTGAATTTGTGGGAATCTGTTTTATTTTTTTATTTTTTATTTTTTCATTCTTTATACATTCTAGAAATTAGGCCTTTGGGGAATAGTTAGCAAAATTTTTTTCACATTCTGTGGATTGTCCCTTTGTCTGTTCATTCTTTTGCTGTAAAAAAAAGCTTTTTAATTTGATGTGATCTTTGTTGATTCTTTGCAATATTACCTGTGCAATTGAGGTTTTGTTCATAAGTGTCTTGAAGCCATTTTTGTCATCAAGAATTTTACCTATTCTGTTTTTCAGCAGATTAAGTGTTTCTGTTTCTATGTTTATATCCTTGATACATTTCAATTTTTGTTTAGTGCATGGTGAGAGATATGGGTCTAGGATCAATATTCAGCATGTGGAAAGCCTGTCTTTTTTAAGAGAATAAGACCATGCAAAATACAACAGAAAAAATCAATCAAAACAAAACAGTGAATGTGATACAGGAATTCAAGATAAGACAATAGGAAATTAACAATGGCTACCATAATACCTCTTGCAATCTTCAAAGTAGCTGCCTATAAACTCAGACATAATAAAATCAAACAAAACAAAATAGAATAAAATCAATCAAAACAATGAAAGCAATATATGGCTTAAAAAAAGGGAACAGGAAATCAACAATGGTTAACATAATACATTTTGTTATCTCTGAAATAGCTGCCCATATCATCTGATAGATCAACATATCAAACAAAACAAAACAAAATAAAGCCAAACAAAATAAAACAACAAAAATAATACATGGCTTCACAACAATAGGAAACTAACAATGGTTACCACCTTCCCTTTTCAAAAAACTCTCCCCCTTTCATTTTCACAATATCCATTATGCATTTTGGATCCCACTAACTCCCTCAGTCTCTTATACTAAAGAGACAACACAAAGTTCACCCATGTGACTCTGAACCATTTCACCCATGAGCATGATCTCAATTTGCCTCCATTTCCCTATGAGAGCCTCAAGGTTATCTTTATAGCTGAGTAGCTTTCCATTGTAAAAAATGCCTTATCTTTCTTTTTTCTTTTACTTTAAGCAAAAGTAAAAGAAGAAATCAGAACATAACAATTTCACCCAACCAACAAAAAAGCAGTAATCATCAGCATATTGGATATTCCCAAAAATTATTTAAGACAAAAAATACAGACATGAAACATTATCTAATTGTTAACACAATTGTTTTCAAATGAACATTTCACATTAAAAATAAAATCTGAAGGTGACCCTAAAAAAATTACATTTTGCTCAAAATTCTTTTTCTCTGACTATCACAACTAATTTTTATATACATAGATTTTATTTCAGATGACATGATACTCTACCCAGAGGACCCCAAGAACTCCATACCTGTGTTTTTGTGACAGCAATGTACTGAGGTCTCCCAATACAATTGTATTAAAGCTTACTTGATTTTTCACGTCAATTAATAATTGTTTTATATAACTGGGTGCACTAGTATTTGTTGCATTATTATCTCTTCCTCTTAGATTGATCACTTACCAATATATAATGATCTTCTTTGTCTCCCTTAATCAGTCTTGGCTTAAAATTAACTTTATCTGCAAATGGGATAGCTACCTCTGCTTTTTTCTGGACTCCTGTTGCATGGAGTATTGCTTTCCATCCTTTAACTTTCAGTCTGTATCTTTTTTAAATAAAGGTGTTTCTTATATACAGCATATTGTTAGATCTTGCTTCTTGACCATTCTGCCAGTCTGTCTTTTGACTAATGAATTAAGACCATTAACATTGATGGTTAAAACTGATACATATTGACTTATCTTTATCATGTTGTTTTCTTTTTTCCTAGTGGATTCCTTCTATTAGGGCTCATGGAGCTGTAGTATTTATCATTTCTTCCTAAAACGTCCTTCAAAATATTTTGGAGTACTGGTTTAGTGGTCATGAATTTCCTCAGTTGTTCCTTATCATGGAAGTATTTTGTTTCTCCCTCTATTTTGAAAGATAGCTTTGGGGGATACATTAATCTGGGTTGAAAGGTGTTTTCTTTTAGAACTTGGAGTACTTTACTCCAAACTCGCTTTGACTTAAGAGTTTGTGCTGAGAAGTCCACTGTAATTCTGATGGGCTTTCCTTTATAGGTGATTTGTTTCTTTTCCCTAACAGCTTTAAAATTTTATTCTTGTGTTGAATTTCTGGAATCTTGACTATGATGTGCCTGGAAGTAGATTTTTTTTTATGGTTGCTAAGTGGAGTTCTATATGTCAAATTCTTTTTCTCTACCAGGAAAATTTTCTGACACTATGTCTGTAAGGATGTTTTTAATGTCATTTGTAGTATCTCCTGCTTGTTCACTGACACCAATTAATCTTAAGTTATCTTTCTTTGTCTCGTCAAGCAACTTGCTGGATTAATATCTCATGATCCCTGGCTAGTTTTGAAGAATCTTTCTTTTCCTGGTCACTAACTGCGAGCCTGTCTTCAATAGGTAAGATCCTGTCCTCACATTGGCTTAACCTGCTTTGAATACTTTCACTAGAGTTTCTAATCTCCTGGATATCTACTTGAATCTGCTTTATGGAATTCATTTGCTTCCCATGTTGTCCTTCGATAATTTGCTTAAGCTTGTTTATTTTTTTGTCTGTATCTGCCCTAACATCACTAAGCATGGTGTATATTTTGGTAGTCTCTGTGGTTATTTGAGAGATTATTTCTGATTTCATTTTTTCCAAAGCCTCATTCAATTGCTTTGTTACCACTTCTAAGAAACCTTTCAGATTTTCCAGCCTCATTGCCCCCTGGGTTTGCTTTTGGTGAACTGGGTGTCTGGGGTTGTGACCTATTTAGGTGCCATCTCATTTCTTTTCTTTTTTAGTTTAATTCCTAAAGTGATGCCTGTTAGTTGCCTGCAGTTGGTTAATTTAATGGTGCTATTAAGGACTTCCAAGTGGTGAGCACTTCCTGGAGATATCTTCCAGGTGTAACTGGTTCCTGGGCTCCAAGTCTATTGGAAAATTCCGCCTCCTCAGTTTGTCAGAGATGAGAAACCACTGCTCGCCTAGCCCAGTCCCTAGTTTCTTGGCACCACAACCCAGCCCTCTCTGCAACCCCCAGTCAAACCCAGTCCTGGACCAGCAAGACCAACAGCTATCCAGTTCAATCGAGTCAGTTCTGGCTGCAGTGAAACCCATAGCAACAAACACAGCTAACAAAACAGTAAAGTGATCCAACCCCTGATTTACAACCCCCAACCATATAAACTGAATTTATATCCATACAACAGGATGCAAAACAATCATATACAATACTTAGGTTCACAAAATGTCAATTCTGTCCCCAAAGGTCTGGAGCCAAAATGAATTTAAGAAAAAACAGAAAAGTGGGAAAAGAGAAAGACACTGTAAGTAGGTTGGAGAACAAAGATGTGTCCACCTAGTCAGGGAAACCCCTGCAGAAGACTGAGGGAAAAGAAAGCCAAAAGAGATAGAAAAGAGAACAGAACAAAACCAGACCCAAAAGGAGGGCAGAAACCACACTAACACCAAAAAACAACAACAACAACAAAAAAAAGAATCCACTTCCGTGGTTCTTTCTGGATTCACTGGCAAACAATCTGTGGAGCCAGCAATCCAAATCGTGTCACTGTATCTCCACAAGCCAGCAACTGTTCATGGATGGAGTAGTAGACAACTTTAGCAGGCCTGCCCTGAGAGCAGCCTCCTCGTGCTCAGTCTCCACGGGTCTGTGCCCAGGTAGGAGCCGCTGGAGGAAGCCAGCAACAGTTTTAACACCCGGCATATCTGGCCTGAGTCAGGAATGGCTTCTGGCAGATCACTCTCTCCCACAGGATGACCAAGCCCTCCACACTCACCACTGGCCAGCACAGTCCTCTACACCCACCACTCTCCTCCACTGAGGAATGATGCCACAGAGGTCCTGGCATCACCAGCCACTGCCAACACCATGACCATGCACCACCAGGCTCCAACAGCTCTCCTCACACAGTGAGACCGGCTCATGGCGAAGGCTCTGCCAGCTACCACCCTCTTCTTAATTGAATTTTTTCTTTTCACTCTCTCCATGAGGTTCGATTCAGACTTCAGGCTCTTCCTGGGTCCAAGGAACCCATCTCCCTCCTTTTTGTCTTTCTCAAGATGGTGTGTTCCCATGTCTAGGCAGTGTCTTTCAGAGAGGCTGTTTTCTTTGTATCCTACCACTCTACCATCTTTCTGGAAGTCCTTGCCATCTTTTATCTATCTTTCTTATCCATTCTGAAGTCAATGGGCAAGATACCCCTGCCTTTTCCTTATTCCCTGCATTGTTTACTCTGCTTTGACTTTCAGTCTATGAATTTCCTTTTCAGTAAAATGTGTTTCTTGTATAATGCATATTGATGGATGCTCTCTCCTGATCTACTCTGCCTGTGTTCCTTTTTATTGGTGAACTGAGGTTATCTACATTAATGGTTATGGCCAACATGCACTGGCTCATCTTGGCCTTGCTATTTTCCTGCTGTTAGCTGCCTATTTTTCCCCTCCATTGAACTGCTTGCCCTACTTAGTGATCCCCCTCTGCTGCTGTTCCTGGAATCATGGTCTTCTTTATCTCTCTCTAAAATGTCCTTCAGTATTCTTTGTAGGGTTGGTTTGGTGGTCATGAATTTCTTTATTTGTTTTTTGTCATGGAAGTATCTTGTTTCTCTATTAATTTTGGGATAGTTTTGCACAGCACATCAATCTGAGCTGGAAGTTGTTTTCTTTCAGGACTTGAAATACTTCACTCCAATCTCTTCTTTACTTGATGGTTTGTGTTGAGAAGTCTGTCGTGATTCTAATGGGTTTTCCTTTATAGGTGATATGTTTCTTTTTTCTAACAATTTTTAATATTCTGTTCTTCTGCTGAATTTCTGGGATCTTGACTATCGTATGTCTGGGTGTAGATTTATTTTGGTTATGCCTTCCTGGAGTTCTAGATGAGTGAGGGAAATCTTGAATGAACAATATAAGAGAGATATATAATGCATGAAACAGAGTCAAAGACATATCCAGGAATTTAAAAACTCCATCAAAACCTGGAAAAACTGAAAGAATCTGAAGATAGACTTTCAGACCTTGAAGACAGGTTTGCAGCTAGCAGCCACGAAAGGAAATATCTCTTGAAAATAACAAGGAACCCTGGGCTCCTCTATTTTTTTATCCATGTCTTCTTTAGATACACTCAGCAATTCTGTTATTATGTTTTTCATTTTTCTTTTACATGAGATAGAATTCCTGATCTAATTTCTTTTATAGCTTCATGAAGTTGTTTCTTTACTTCAGTTACCATCACTTCAGAAACTTTAGGTGTGTAACTTTCAAGTTCTTCTATATTTACATCTCCTGGACTTGCTCTGCATGGGTTGGAGGTCAGAGACTGCCTTTTGCTTCTTCGTCTTGACATTTTCCTAGGTTCTTCTGAACAACTGGGTTGTGGGGTCGCAGTCATATCCTGTGTTGGTTGTGTGTCCACAGTGTAGGGGAATACATCAGACACTTGGATTTATCCTATCCTAGGTTCCCAGGATAGTGTTGCAGTGCAGGGCTGGTTCTCCAGACATGCACAGCTACTCCAAGGCTCCCCCAATGATGGCAGGTGTATGGTAGCTTGACTGGCTAGTCCCTCATGACAGCTAGTGGGCTTATTGGAGCATCTGCATTCATTTTCTTTTTCTGCTGTTCATGGTTTTGTGCTAATGTCCATGCTGCATCCCAGAGATGTGCTAGATATGGACCTGATATTGGCCTCTGGATGCAGGGGCTGAGATTGGTCTTCTGTCAGTGGAGTTCTCTAGAGTCCAGCTGCTGACTCCTTGCTGCTGCTTCAGATGCTTCCACTTTACTGGTCTCACTGATTACTTTACCTTCCAGAGGTGTGTGTGCATCTGCTGGGCTGTTGTCCTGGGTCTTGGGGTTCCCATCAGTCTTACACCCTTACAGCTGACCCACACTCCAGGATGTGATGGCTAAGGCCCAGGTCACAAACTCACTGACTTAAAGCTGCCACACACTCCGGGATGGAATGGAGTGTGGAGTCACTCTCCTCCAGCTATACATCCTCTGGGATCTGGAGAGCCAATTTTTTCAACACCATTTACTAAAGAGATGTTATCTTTCTTCCAGTGAAATTGTTTGACCCCTTTGTCAAAGATCAGGTAGCTGAGTGTGCTGGGAGTATCTTCTGCATCTTCTATTCTGTTACATTTTTCCTTGAGTCTTTTTTGGTCAGTATCATTCTCTTTTTAACACTGTAACTCTATGATATGATCTTAAAACAGGGATCATGATGCCCCTTGCCTTGCCCTTGCTGCCCAGAACTGCTCTTGATATTCTGGATCTCTTCTGATTTCATATGACATTTAAGAGACTTTTCTCTAGTTCAGTGAAGTATACTATTGGTATTTTGATTGGGATTGCATTGAATCTGTATATCAGTTTTGGCAGTATTGCCACTTTCACTGTACTGGTTCTGCTTCTTCAAGAACAGGGGATATCTTTCCATTTTCTGATAGCCCCTTTAATCTCCTTTCTCATAGCAGTATATTTTTCAATTTTTAGTTCATTCACATCCTTTTTTAGATTGATTCTTAAGTATTTTATTGTTCTTGATGCTACTGTGAAAAGTGTGGTTTCCCGGCATTCTCTCTCACTGAGTTTGTTACTTTTGCGCACTAATGCTACTGGTTTTTTAGTGTTAATTTTGCATTGTTTAATATGCTCAATTTGCTTATTAATTCTAGGAGTTTTTGGTGGAGTTTTGAGGGTCTTCTGTGTAGAGTATAATGTATCAGCAAACAACAATAAGTTAACTTCTTCCTTACATATTCATATTCCTTTTTTTTTTCTCTAGTTGCTCTGCCCAATCCTTTCACAACTATATTGAGCTGGAGTGATGATAATGGGCATCCTTGTCTTGTTTCTGATTTTAGAGTGAAAGGTTCCAGTTTTTGACCATTTAGTATAATTATGGCCGTCAATCTGTCATACATGGCTTTTATCAGATTGAGATAAAGATCTGTTCCAATTTTCTTAAGAGGTTTTAAAATCAGATTCTTGAGAACCAGGGTCGAGTCCGTGTCATGCACGGTGCCCAGCATAGCTCCCTGGGACCTGGAGGTCTTGGACCCCACCCAGTAAAGGAAGAGGCTCCACCTGCACGCCCCAGGAGGCCACCCTTCCTTGCTGCACACGGGACCCAGCCTACTGGGTCCTGCAATCCTGCACGCCGCAAGAATCAGCGCGAATCTCACAGGAACGCCGGCCCGCCGCACAGGACACAGAGGTATGCAGCCCAGCCCAAATCAGCCCAGGAACCCAGAGCTGCTCACCGGGAATTGAGCAACATAGCTGCAGGGACCTGGAGAGATTGGGCCCCCGCCCACCAGAGTGCAGAGTGCACAGCAGCTCCATTCTTCAACTGCGCGGCTCGGCTGGAACGTGTGCCATCCCACAGCTCCTGTGCAGACCGCGCCGCCCAGCAGGGTTGCTCCCGGCACTGTAGGCCTGGGACCTGCCTGGGCCTGCCTCGCAGGCATAGCTCTTGGGCCGAGCCTGCGGACAGAACCAGGGTCGGGTCCACGACACACGCGGTGCCCAGCAGAGATCCCTGGGACCGGGAGGCCTTGGCCCCCACCCAGTAAGTAAAGGAAGAGGCTCCACCTGCACACACTGGGAGGCCACCCTTCCTTGCTGCACACGAGACCCAGCCTACTGGGTCCCTCGATCCTGCAAGCTGCAAGAATCAGCGCGAACCTCAGGGGAAGGCCAGCCAGCCGCACAGGACACAGACCTACATAGATTCCAGAAGAAAATGACAAAACAAAAGACCAAGAGGCAGTCTCAGACCCCAGCCCACAAAGAACAAACCGAAGAGATACTGAAATGGAAGACAGTGGGAGTCACACAAATGGACTTTCTGAAATGATAGAAAATGCAATAAAGAAACAGCTTGATGAAGCTATAGAGAAAATCAACTCAGAAATATTCTCTCAGCTAAAAAATGAAATGAGAATCATTATTAAAGAAATGTTGTGTGTATCTAAAGAAGAGCAAGATAAAAACATAGAAGAACTTAAGAAAATGATTGAAACCTTGAATGAACAATATAAGACACAAACAGAATGCATGAAACAGATGCAAAGGGAAATGCAAGAAATGAAAAACACCATGGAAAG